>OU744451.1:2896237-3055061 GCA_916610825.1 Haliclystus octoradiatus
GCACCTATTCCCACAACAACACAATTGGAACTACGTAGTAACAAAATTAAACTTGTCATACATCTCTTGAGTCCTCAATGTAGTACAGCGTTACTTGCTTAATATCCTCTACTCTGGTGCGGATGAACAGTAGGAAATTATAAGGCATGATGGGATATTATTGGAATATGAGGGTTGGTATGAAAAATGGAAAATAGAAATCAGTTTTATGTAGTAATATTAAGCAAAATGGGACATTGAAAATGGGTATATTAACCGAATTTTGTAATTTTGAAGTTGATTGTTGCTGAAAGAGGGGCACATGGCCAAAACATTTAGGCCAGCGAAAATGATAGTTTTATTGTAGATTTGATACTTCAAACCTCGAAATAGCTTGTTTCTATCCAAATTATAATTTTACAGTGTCACCTCGTTAATATCACTACTTTAAATATCACAAACCCTCTAATTTTTGAAACCAGTTTCTATCAAACTCATCTAGTTCACTCTGGTTAATATTACAACCTGCTTATTATCACGATTGTGGATGTCACATGACAGTGATATTGACACAGTGTAATAAATAAATTTACCCCTGCAAAGTACAGTTCAGAAGTTGATGAACAATTTATGAACTTTAAATAGCCATAAAAATTTCTATAAACTATTCATGAACACTTTATCAAATTTAGGGCCATTTAACGTTCATAAACTGTTCCTGGACTGTTTTTGGCAGGGGTAGTACTGTTCTTTGAATATGGAGATACCTTTATTGTCCTATGGTTTGATCATCGTAAATGCTCAAACCTTGACTAGATAATGGTATTGTATCTAAGACAATGGCAGTTATACTTGCAATGCTACCATCTAACTGTTTGTTTTGTTTTGTTTCATCTATTGCAGTTAATGAGAGAATTACCCCATTTAAACGAGAAAAATAAAGAACATTGTCTTTCATATCCATATAGTATCAAAACAAGAGTGCTTATTCATTGTCATTTGATGCGAATTGCATTACCAAACGATGACTTATATAAAGGTATTACAATGTAGAATGTAATTATGTAACCGCTTTGAATAATAGATGGTGTTGGTGCCCACAGACTGTACATGATTTAAGTTTGTTATCCCCATCTCACTGCCCCTGTGAATGCAACTCATGAATAAAGTTTGTAAAACATTAATAATTGGGCAATTAAAAGATACACATGCATGAACTAGTTCATGAACTGTTCATGAGTTGTTTATAAGATATTCATCAACTCTTCATACTTTGTGCGTGGGATGTTTCCACTGCTATTTTCGTATTATTTTTTATCTCAATCTATCTCTTACAGACTTACAATATATATTATCAAAATGTTCATATCTTCTAAAAGATATGATCAACATTGTCAATCAGTTAACTGCACTTGGCAAAGCTGAACAAGGTAAAATTTGCGTTATTTGTTTTATTTATTTATTTATTTATTAATTTATTTATTTATTGATTGATTGATTGATTGATTGATTGATTGATTTATGTATTTATCAAATACAACAAAGACCCAGGATCTTTATGGATTAATAATACACAAAGCGTAACAAAACACAAGCCCATAGAGACACGTTGGCATATGTGTATCTTCGCATATTTCTTTGACTCATCAAAATATCCGCCAGAACTGTACCACCGAGAGAACTTCCAGGCTCTGAGAAATTTTCATCAAGTAGTATATCGCCATATATAAAACTTTGTTTAATACCCCTGCGACAAACAGCGCAGGAGTTCATGAACAATTAATGAAAAAGTTCATTAAAATTGGGCCATTTAACGTTCATGAACTATTCATGAACTTCTGAACTATTTTTCGCAAGGTTTTTTTTTTCTTTTTACATGCATTTATTTACTTATATTTTTTATATTCTTCTTTGATTGATCTTTTAACACTTGATATTCATAAGATATTTATGCGTTGAGCAGATCAATATATCTTCCTGTTTCATTTAATTTAAAGTTGCGAATTCACCTAAATTGGATACATTAGAAAATGTAATGAAGGTCTCTGGAATGATTGTCCAAGGTATTTGGGAAGGAAAATCACAGTTTCTAATGCTACCACATATCACACCAGAGCATATGCGACATTTTGTCTCTAAAAAGGTAATTTTGAAGAATATATTCTGCAAGATACTGTGTCGTATTGACCCATAGTTACGGTAGGTGGGATTAGTGATTAACCGGTTAAATTTTCCAAATAGGATAACGTACAACCCCTGAAAAAATTAATTAGCTTCATGAACAGTTTTTGAATGTTAAATGGCCCAATTTTCATGAACAGCTAATAAACAGTTTGTGAACGTTAAATGGTCCTGTTTCATGAACTTTTTTCATAAACTATTCATGAACTTTTCATGAAAATTGGGCCATTTAACGTTCATTGATTATTGGTATTAAGTGATAGAGAAGTAGCGTAATAAGCCGATATCGATAATTTTCCAATAATTATTAAAATGGCAGGCTATCGGCAAAAACCGATACTGATACAATTTAGCAGCTCATCCTCAGTCCATGTGAGCGTTGAAATGTCTTGTTCTTGAGGAATGTTTCATGGAAGTATAGCAACTTAACTTTCATGAACACACTCTCATAATTTGTTACAGCTTTTGTGTCTTTGTTTTTCAACTTTTCACATAACAAAATAGGAATCATATTAATCAATTTTTAATTGAATAAAATTTATTTTTAATCAACAGCGCTCTATTAAGACTTTAAGACAATTTGTTGAAATGAAAAATGACGAAAGACGGTAAGTACTGAATAATTAATTCAGTCTATGTACCAAATCTTATTATTTATCTTATGTAACTATTATTTGTGGATACTTCTATGAATAAGACTCACCCGGCAAGCACAAGTAGTTGTTTATTGGGAAATATAAACAAACTTACACACAAATGAATAAGATGATTATTGCACCAACGAAGAATCGAACCGTGACCTCCCGCGCAAAATGTGGGCACATTGCAACTGATCTACCAATGCACAGTGTACTTTAATGCAACAAAATAAACCAAGATATCTGTTTTATGAAGATGTTCTGAGCACAATGATGATGAAAAAGGGCTGCAAAGGCTGTCACAATGTGTAGGATTGTAGGAATCTGGTTTGCGGAAAGCCAGCACAAATCCAGATTTTCAATTATCAAGATTTATTTCCTGATTCAAAATTATGATTTTTAGATTTAGAATTTTGATAATGTCCAAAATAAGTTTAATTCTCTGTAATCATCCCTGTCAAGTTTAAGTAAACCACTTCAATTAATTGGGTGTTACTTCATTACTTTTTCACATTGTCAGGGTCTAATGAAGGCTGTGAGCCTGGCAACAGAGGTTTGCAGAAAGCTAGAAATATTTAGAAGGAAAAAAAGCTGTTGTATTCAAAATCTGAATAATTAATTAACATTTTCTGGGAGATTTGTCGATAAAGTTTAGGATTTCAGGAAGAAATAAGATTTTGTCTGAACTTGCCGTGTGCAGATATGAAAAAATTAAGGCATACTTAAGCAAGATCTGATAAAAGGTTCAGCCTTCTGAAATCTTAGAGACAATTCAACATTTTATTCTGAATATTTTTGTTGAATTTTGACCAATAAATCATAAAAATGTCATTTTTCTTCTGAATATTTTTGTTGAGGTTTGACCAATAAATCATAAAAATATCATTTTTCTTCTGAATTTGCTCTAGCCTTCTGGAATCTAGGATTACAGGATAACTACTTTGTCGGACCCTGCACTTAGGTATCAGAGGATATTGAGTATTTCTTATTCCTTTTATGAAATAATCTGTCTGTTTCGTGCAGGATGATGCTAAGAAATCTATCTGATGATCAGTATCAAGATATTTTAAATGTCTGTTGGTCTCTCCCTCAGATGGAAACATCTGTAAGAGCAACAGGTATGTAACACATGATTGTAGACCTTTTTATTTTACAGTGAAACCTGTATATAATGGCCAGCTACGAGAGGTAGCTGAATTGACCATTATAGACAGGTGGCCTTTATATACAGGTTTGATTCAATAGAAAATACTATTTTAGACATTGCAAGAGTGACCACTATAGACAGATGGCCGCTTTATAGAGGTGACCGTTATAACAGGTTTGACTGTATAAGATTTTAAGACAACCCAGTATGTACACAAGACATTTTACAATTTTATTACAGTGAAACCTGTGTAATAGGTAAATTGACCACTATAGACAGGTGGCCTTTATATAATAAATGGATTTATTCAATAAAAAATATTATTTCAGACCTACCAACAGTGACCACTATAGACAAATGGTCGCTGTATAGAAGTCACCATTATAACAGATTTGACTGTTTTGCCTTGGCATGCTGCCCTTACGCAATTTCTGTGATACCATTGATGAACTTTCATATCAACATAAGCATTAGGTCAGACCCAATTTTATGTGTGTAAATATACACTTAAGGTACTGGGAGACACATTCAAAGCACAAAGTTAGTTGTCTGGCTACTCACTGCACGTTGCTTATTATAATAAGGATAGTACCGGTAAACCGGTATCACCCTATTGAAGGCGCCCGTACCACTCTTTTATTTCTAGAGGAGTGGCTCTTATTCGTTAAGAGCAATGATTGTAAATTCTCTTTACGATCTTAACTGGGACACTGCAGACCAATTTCAACAGATCTCATGAAAACTAGGCCTTAATTGTCAATGCACAACGATGTGCGCAGCTACTCACAATGCAATTCTATCTGAACCATTCCACCCACCATCAGAATATGGAACTTATTTGATGTTTTAGATAATTTCAAAGTCAATGCTGTCAGTTGACCTTAAGGGGATTTGAACCACTGTCTTTTTCTAAAACTTGACTTTATCGAAAACATCAAATGACTACCATTTAAGGATGACTGATGAAATTGTCCAGAGGGAATTGTATGGTGAGTAGCTGCAAGTATATGCTCATTGACGACCGGGGTCTATCTCCTCAGAAATCTGTTGAAATTGATCTGCAGTGCCGCGGCTGAGATCAATGAAGACCCTTTAAGTTGCACATATTAAAGCATTGATATTTAATATTGAATCTACACTATTTTCGATCAGTCATTTTTTCCAAACTCGGAACGATAGTCTGAATGACAAGAAGCCTTACAATAGGGAAAGGACAATTGAGAACTTTGAAAAATCGTATCTCCTTTTGCGCAGAATCAAAAGTTTTTATCGTCCAAGTCAGCTATGTCTACACCTTTGGGACACCTTTTCTGCTTGAAACGAGCTAATTTAACAGGGAAACACATGATATACATGGATATTTGGTAGAGTGAAACCTGTATATAACGACCAGCTACGAGAGGTAGATAAATTGACCACTATAGACAGGTGGCCTTTATATACAGGTTTGATTCAATTGAAAATACTATTTTTAGACATTGCAAAAATGACCACTATAGACAGGTGGCCGCTGTATAGAGGTGACCGTTATAACAGGTTTGGCTGTAATTGAAATAGCATTTAGCGTCTGTAGAAAAAGCCTCAGGTACCTGACAAACACCTGTCACAAATGGAGGTGATGTGTGCGTAAAACTAGCTGATCCTATCTTCTGTGTTAATAGGACACTATGCATCATACCCCATAAATATACACAATGATTAATCCTATTTATAATTATTTTAGTTCTGGATGAGACTGATTCTCACATCATCACTGCTGGTTCAATTGTGACTGTTAAAGTGACGTTAAAAAGACGTTCTCTTGGAGTAAGTTGATTTGATTACATGATTTCATTTGTTGTTGATTTATTCACATCAATCATTACGTTAGATACAACAATAATAATAACTTCAAATACATACAAGTCATGATTGTTGGGTTTTACAATGCCATCCATGCAATGAAAAGACCAAGATGGTCCAAGGCAGTTCTTTAATTCGAATAGCACTACATTTGATAAGTTCATTAAGAAAAACAGCTTGTACAAATACTTACGGTATCTTAATTTTTTTTATCATAGGACTTTTTGAAGATGGATTCATCAGAGCCAATTACAACTCACGTTGAAGAAGATGACGAAGAAACACCAACTCAAAAGGTTATTTTGATGTTTTGTTAAACGTTTGTGACAATGTTTGTCTAAACATTTGGACTTGCTTAATATTTCCCTTTACGTTCAACTGATAAGTGTAACATTTGCAATAGCATTTGTGTAGTGGCTCGCATGAGACGTTTTGTATCTGTTCCGTGAATTGTCATGCTGTAGACTCTTCGTTCCCTTATATCTCTGTCCTTCCTCCTGTAAACATACCTGTCTAAATATATCTACTCATACCTATATTATTTTAAGTCTGTCTACTTTATTCAATGTCTGTAGATATATATGGTTTTGACCTGTACAAATGTACAGTTGTCTACTACAATTGAACTTGCTTAATAATTCCCTTTATGTGCAACTGATAAGTGGTGCATTGGATGAGATTGGGGTATTAAAATGTTCGTATAGAAAACGAAATATGGGACAAGCAAACTTAATGGGGATTTTTAGGCATGTGGGATAATATATGAGGGGAACATTGAGCCTGTTATATTGTATTTCAATGACGCCAATGATGACATCTCGCTGCTGGGTTTGATAAAAACATTTTTTTTTGTTCGTTTGCAATGATTTATTTTCCTATTTAACAATCAAACTTATATTTGCCTTTAGCTGCAACTAATAAGTCAGGAATTAAATAATATAGGATATTAAGAGTTTATATGGGAATGGAATATAAAAACCAGGTAACCATAGTGATATGAATCTTTTTGATTGTATTGTATCTCAATGTTACAACTCATCAGGGGTTTGATAAAATGGGAGATTCTTTGATTCAGAGAGTCCTAGAAGGAGGAAAGAAAGCTTGCATGAACATTTTTAAAAATGTTAGAGGATTCTTAGTGCATTATCAATATTTTTACCTAATTGTTTTGTTTGCTTGATTAGGAGCCTGTTATACCACCCAAAGCATGGCAAAATAAAAATAAACGCAAAGTGAAAAAGGTTAAACCAAATAAACAACAGCAAGCCAAGAAGAAACCAAAGCCGCTGAAAAAGAAACCGGAGGTAAATATATGAATTAAATGCGAAAGCCTGTGTGTGTGATTTATGTGATCCAGTTGTCCTCTGTTTTCTTAGTGGGTTTTCAAGGAAGAAATATTTTTACCTTCTGGTTATATCCTAGAGAGACTGTGGTTCGTATAGAAAATGTGCACCAATTGCTTTGTAAAGTAACTTTTATTCAATTCAGACCTAACTTGGATCTGATCTCAAATCTCTATATTAAACATTCTACACCTCTATATGCTGTTGTGAGCACTTAGAGATGACTTAAGCACAAGGGCTGATGTGAGAACCTCTATAATTAAAGTGAGATTAATTATTTCTGTTCAAAATACCACAGATTTATTCAAGGGTTACCACATACTTGCCATGTTTGTATTCATATTTACTAAACGAGAAAATGTTTTATGATTTATTCAAGGTTCATATGCTGATCTGTTGTTGTATTTCTAAACCAATCAGATTGATGATACGTTGCTTTGATTTGATATGTTTTATTAGGATAATGAAAATGAAAAAGAAGACGATGAGAATAATGGTGATAATGATGGTACAGTGGAAGAAATTGATCCTGAAACGGGAGAAGTTAAAGAAGACGAGTCAGATAATGACAGCAAAGAAAGGTATCTTCAAAATTTTCTTAAGAACAATTGAAGCTTGCATTGAAACTAAAAAATCACAAATGCTGTCATGACTCAGCTATGACGAAAGGTAACCCGGGTAAACAAGAACATTACTTCGAATCAGGGTTCAATGATTCAAGTTTTTCTTATATTTGACACAACATTTGTAATAATTTACGACCATATTACACTATATTCCTTATAGTTTACAACCACATTAATTAGATAATCGGACAATGTTTTCTTAATTGTGCGTTGCTCTTTTATGTCAAGCTCGTAGTACAACAAAAATATTACCTTACTCATACTTCAACTTTTATTTTGATGTTGTACCAATTTTAATGTCATGAAAATTTTACCTGAAAATTCCATTTTACATATTTTCGCAATGATATTTAAGCAAAGAAATAACCAGGTTTCTGGACTTGGTCAAACTTTTGGCATATAATTTTACAACTATTTAACCAGATGACAATGATGTTAATTTAAGTTGATGTTAAATTGTCTGTATTTCATAGACCTTATTTTGAAGATTCATAATCTGTTCATAAACCTGATATATATAACATGGTATATATAGTTCATGAAAATTGGGTCATTCAGAATGAATTATTTTCACTATTTACGCGACACAACTACTGAAATGATTGCTATAGCTATATGGGCTCTGTATAGAGTTGATATTTATGATTGTGTTTATTATTCCAGTCAAGATAACGATAACGGCAATGAAACAGATGATAATGCTGACGATGAAGAATGGAAAACGCTTCAAGCTGATGTTGAAAAACCAGAAGCAATTCTTGTTCAAAAAGATAAAGAAAGTCATCTTGTTCATGCACCGTATTATCCTCTGGTAAGAACCCTGACCTTTATCAGCTTTTCTATTTAATTGCTCAGCTGATGGTGAGTCATGATGCCTTTGTTCTCTCTTCTCGTTACCCATATCACATTCATCAAGTATATATAAAAAAATAAAACAGTTATTTTGGGGAACTCCAGGACTCGAATGGGACCCACGTATGTCTTCCTGGAACCCAGTTGAATCATTCCCGTCGTTGCGATGTCCTAGGTTCAGATGCATGTGATGTCATTTTTTTTACAGGAAAAACGCGAACATTGGTGGGTGTATGTTGTCAACCGTAAAACACAAACGTTAGTTACATTACCATATTTGGTAACCGGCCTTAAAATAGAAGAGGAAGTAAGTAGAATGGTTATCAAATTCTTTGTAATCATCTAAAATCCAGATTGAATCTCTATCCAACATGCTAGATCAAGATAATGATTCAGACATGAGAATTTTCACACTATTTCCACACTTGTAAACACAGATTATAACGACCAGATACGGCACTGAAAGTCGAATTCATTGTATTTTCGAATTCAATTGTTCTCGGCGGCCATTATGTTTGTTGCCTCTCGATGACCTGGCTGCAGTTACTCGCTAAAATCGCAACGGAAAAACACGATAAATTTGCACCTATTTTAAGGGCAAATTACATGTTTCTTTTGCGCCCAATTTTCATGCTAAAGGAAAGTAACAGGAAAGCATATCTTCTAGTTTGAGATGGTCGCTTGATAATGGTTTATTGTGTACTGGAAGACAATATTTTATTGACTTCTAAAAGTTGAATAAAATCATTGATTTTACTGAAGAGAAAAGCTGAATATAAATTATGAATACAAGCAGTTTTTGATGAATAAAATTTACAAATACATTGCAAATAATATTTCATATTATGATTTCATTAATTTGTCGAATGTATGTGGCTCTTTACACGAATTTTCCGAGTTTGAAATGCCGTGGTTTTGGAGTGCGTGTGATCATATTCGATCGAAAATAATGGCAAAAACGTAAGCAATAATTTCCGTAAAAATCCACTCCAAATAGTCTATTCTTTGGCAGTGATTGCGTTATTCCATATCACCAAGCATCAGTGCATATTATTTTACAGTTTGCAATGAAATTTATGTGATAAACCATAAATATAGTCGTACTTTCTTCATTTCAACCGTAGACTTTTTAGGTTTTTGAATTTATGGCATTTAAAATAAATTTGCTAATATCAAAATTATGATTTTAAATTTTACATACAGCGTACCATCCATCCACTCGCATTGAGTAGCTTGAGAAGGCTGAATTCAGCTTCAAAAGTGAATTATTTCAAGCATCATTTTGTCGATAAATCCCTAAAATCGTAATGGACAACGATGAAATGCGTCAAAAAATGGGCAACAATCATAATGGCCGTTATTTGACCAATCACAATTTTCGAACGTTCAGTGCCGTATCTGGTCGTTATAATCTGTGCTTTTAAACTCTAGTTAATTGCCTTTTTCCCATTGAAATCCATTAAAAATCTCTAGATTGTTCCTTGATTTCAGACTATTTTTCAAATTTGAGTTATCGTGTCTGGTGATTAATACTGTGAAACCTATATATAACAGCCAAGTTTAAAAGGCAGATTAATCCATCATTATATACAAATGGCCTTCTATATAAAGGGTTAATTCGATAGTTTAATGAGAGTCTTTAGTTTGACAGATTTAACAATAAATATCAAAGCATAGATGTTCTTATTTTTATTTGACAACGTTTCGGGGTCATCAGACCCCCTTCTCAAGTCTTGAGTTTTATTGAAAAAATGGAGGTATAAATATGTATATATACTACATAAAAATTAGTTATGCATTAAGTACAAATTGAAGAAAATAATAGAATTGATATCAAATAACAAATAAAATTTCTTCAGGGACGGTGTGATATTTATAATGAATAGCATTGCATAAATGAGTTAGCCTAGGCTAGTTTAGATGCCGTTTTGATTTGTAAACTGTACTCAGATATGAGAATTTCAGAATTTTAGTGAATTTCAGGCTATTTCTGCCCTTGTGAATTCTATTTACAGGCTTTTTAACCATTAAAATCCATTACAAATAATCTAGATATCCTAATAGTTTAAGACTATTTTCAAGATTTAAATGATCATGTCTGTGTTCTATAAGCATAGCAGTTTTTCAAGATATAAGTAACTCAACACGTGGTAAGCCTCTTTGACATATTGACTTTGACTACATATGTGATTTGTTTTAGGTACCTCTTAAGTTCTCTGTTCCAACAAAACTTGGTACTTTTCGTTATCAAGCAGTTGTTCGATCTGATTCATACATCGACCTTGACGTCAAAGAAGACTTTAAGGTAACGTCTAAATATATTGAGAAGAGTTGATTGATTGCAAATTTCTTACTTTATTTTACATTTTTTGAATTGGATATATCGCAATAATATAAACACAACGGATTTAGACAGAACTTTTTGCTATTCGCACATGTCACTATTATGTATTTTCATAGTGCAATTCTTTCCCTGTCAAACCTTAAATATTTTTGTGTCACTTTTTTGAGACCAAAAGGAAAATGATACGTTTTATCACAAGAGAATTTGACTGTAATACTCAACCAACAGCACTACCCATGCGAAAAACAGTTCAGGAGGTCATGAACAGTTCATAAAATTTAGGGGCTGTTTGACGTTCATGAACTGTTCATTATCTCGTGAACTGTTTTCGCAGGGGTACATTTTGTATCTACAATCAAAACAAAAGGCGAAATCGTTTCAATAAATATTAAACTTTTCATTCCGATCCTTCTTTCTACTTTTTTAATTCATCATGCATACAAGTAAAAAAAATTGTAATTTGTTATGAAATATTTTTGTTGGAACCGGTGTGGCTCTGACATAGGCATTGAGGAGCAGAGGAGAACAACTAAAACATCGAGGGAGGGAGGAGAAAATTAGATTAATTGCATCATATTTCTTACGCAGAATAACGTATTTTGAACTTGGCCATGAGATATTTAAGCAGTTGTCAGGGTAAAAATCGAAGAGCATCAACATGTTTAACTTGAGAGCGAGAGAGATGATACTATTTTTCAGAGAAATGGTGATCATACCCCCTACCAGTGCCCCACTAATAAACATCATTTATTTTCTTCATTTGCTTAGATTGACGTATCACCTGCACAAGAATTCGATACAGGGAAACAATGGGACTTCTCAAGTGACGAAGAAGAAAAAGCTGATGATGAGAGTGGTGAAAGTGAATATGAGACTGAAGAGAGTGATGATGAGCAATAATTACTATACGATAATTACTAGATACAATAATAAATATATGATCATTAGGCTACCATATAATAATTATTATTTGATAATTGCAATGTGATAATTGCAATCTGATAATTACTATGTGATAATTACTAACAATTATCATATGATAGTTTGTATGTGATAACTGCAATATGATAATTAATATATGATAATTGCAATATGATAATTACTATGTGATAATTATTGACAATTATCATATGATAATTACTATGTGATAATCAATATATGATAATTACCATAGGATAGGTACAATTATGCACATTATCGAAGAAATTATTATATATATTTTATTAATTGTTATATATAGCTTGCATTCTCAAAATAGCAATCGATCAGAAAATTTGACGTATTATTTTCAGCTTGTTTGTAATTAATACTAATTGTTTATGGGAAGATAAATGATATTTAAATATTTGAAGAGTTATTTTAATTAGTTTTTTGAAATCGATACTGACATGTTATGTCCCAACAAAGGGGCTGGAAAAATATTGGGCTATTTAAAGACAATATTTGCAAAAATGCTTGAAAAAGTGTTAAAAATGTTCCTGTTAATCAATATCTTCTCCCTCAACAAGGGGGCTGAATATCCCTGTCAGGGGTGATGTGGCCCTCTTGCAATTACTGGTATCTTTCAAAATGAGGCTGCTGCAAAAGACCTTCCTGAAGATAAAAATTCTCTCGTGGTTTTGTTATTTCTGTAATTTTAGATGCAGGCGAAGAGTCATGACATAGTTGTAAATGTAGAATTGTAGATCAGTTTGTTCTTTTGATTGATACTGATTCAATACCAACAAATTTTAAAGTAGGCATGATTCAATCTTATGGGATTTGGAAAGAAAGTGTTGCACTTGAAATCATGGGATATCAAAAAGCTAAAGAAGACTGATTTATTTACATTGTTCAAAATTCTTAATTTTTCTGAGTTAGCAACGGTGAGTTAGAAACCAAAATATAATTATTATTTAAACAATTGAGTAGTAGGATTATCAATTGGTATTTTAGGTTGTCGACCAACTATGTTCTAAGGCTAACTAGACCGCCGGCTCCGGCGGCCCGCCTATCTATCATCATATCATCATTCAGTCCAGAATCGTTGTGCGACCAGATCTGCCACAAGAGGGAATTTGAAAAATTCTGCCACAAGAGGGAGTTGGCAAAAATCATCATAAGTCATTTACTGGCCGTGGTGTTAGTCAGTGGAAAAAGCTTTCCAGTGATATTATCCAAATATCAGCATTGAAATTGTGCAAGAAAAAATTGAAAGAACATTTATACAGAAAATAATGTGATGTGAAAAAAAAAAGATTATCTTTATCAGCACGTGCAAAAATAGTTCAGTTATTTATTGATTTTTCTTATTTTATCAAATCTTGTAAATGTTCTGTATGACTATGGTCGATGTGAGGGAGACATAAACGACACAGTAAAAGTTTCAAGTAATTATCTTTTCACTGGTCTCTTGACGAACTCTAAACACGAGTCAGTTAACACGACTTCAAACTTTGTTTTTATATACAAACACCGCTGACCTGCCATACCGCAGTCAGCTGGCAGACTTTACAAGTTTATATTACATCACGGCTACCATGGCTACGATCACAGGAAGGGACAACACGCAATATATTTAAATGAACAAATCACACATCCCTACCTGATCTTAAGATCACATAGCACATACGTTAACACACTTAATTAGTCAACTACTGTACAACAGTAAACATACATGTTCTTAATTACGATTGCTAGTGTAACCTTGGATACATCTATTTTAAATATCTATTCTTAATGTATTTCATTTTGTGTCAGTGCCATGAAAAGAAGCATAGCGCTTACCGGCCTCTGAATAAACGTAACAAACAAACAGAAAAAGAAACATTAAAGTTTGGCCTACATAAAATATTATTTATTCTACTAACTTTACAGAAAATAAAATATTTACGGAAATTAAAATAAATGGGCATGATAAAAATAGCTCAAGCCCAGTATGCAGAGTAGGCCTACGGCCCCGAAACGTTTCAGTGGACAACAGAGATCTTAGCCGAAGACTATGAACTAACTAACTTTTAAGACAAATCAGCACTCCGCTAACTAATGTTTTTTTTGGAATTTACAGTGGCATGCAAGCCAGTTTGAATTCAGAGTACTTCTCGTCAGAGATATCGAGTGACAAAAGCTCTGGCATTTTTTGTGGTCCAGAATTTCTGAATGCTACTGAATGATATTAGTACTTCAATAGAGTGCCCAAAATCGAAGTAGGAGACCGGGGCTTGATTCCCTGTCACTTCACAAAATGTATTTTCTCTGTATGCATAGATGTAATATAGAGCTAAAATTTAATTATTTAATAATTAGGCCTATCAATTTATTTATTTTCTCAGTAGGACTACATGGATTAATTTTGTACAAATGCATGAAATGTTTTATTTAAATTTGTAGAAATCAGTTGATGACTTGAAATTTGTTTTGCGGGTAAGCATTTTGTGCAGACCAAACTGGACCGACGAAACTTTATACTGCTTTACCTTGATAATTCTCTGCAAAAATAACCTAAAATGTTCTCCAGTAATTTTTCTTCAGAATTGGCATTGAGTGATAGGTCATGACTCAGTAAGTTCATGAATAGTTTATGAAAATTTGGGGCCATTTAATGTTCATGAACTAATCATGAACTCATGAACTGTTTTTCACATGGTGACGTCGACTGGTAATGATCTTCCTGGGATCGGACCAAAGATCCTATCGGGCGAGGTCCAACACCTTAACCACTAAGCTAAGACCCCTGATCCTAATAAATGGCAAGATGTTGCAGCTAACTGTAGGCGTGTTGTTATTTATAATTACACAGAAGCCCGATACTTACAATGCAATTATAAAGAACTTGGAATCACTTGGACTTGACGAACTGTGTTTTCCGCAATATTTTGATTGTGATGACCAAGCAACTGTTATCTCACATGATATAATTGTACCAATACGAATTAAAGCACAATGCAAACATATACTAAACCTTGGCACAGTTTATTCTGGAAGGTATCCAAGTGTTACAACAATATTGAATCAAACAAGAGGATTATTAACTTCTGATCAAGTCAAAGACTCTAAAATTGATCCTGATATTTATAATATCTCTGAACATGTTGACAGTTCGTTTCATCAGGTTAGTGTCATTAAACATGATGAAATGATAATAATTGTTATTACCTAGGCTTAATGTTTAGTCTAGATTTGCTCTTAAAACAATCTGTATTTCTCTTAAATTTTCAAATTTAATAACTATTCTATTTACCAATCTGCAGAGTATGGCAGAGCCTCGCTCCGAGATAATAGGGAGGTTTAGATTTAGTACAGGTACAGCTACGATGACAGTGTTCTTGTTGCGCATCACTTCTGCGCATTGGGGAAAGCCCCTATGCTTTGAAAGCTGTGCTGACCTGCTCAAATCGGAACGCCTTTTGGCCCGAACATGAACCACGGTGACGAAGTACATGTTTTGATTTCGTTGTTTTGCTTTGTTTTGGTTTTACTTTAGCTTTTTTGAATGAAATTTTATTGTTGCTATAAAATTTATACATAGAATCAAATTGAATCCTGAAAAATTGTAAGAATTTTGTTTTTACCTGGAAAACAGAAACTGAGGTTTTATGCTATTGAATCTAAACGTCTTGTTTAGGAAACCCTATTTTACTAGGCCTACTATTTATCTATAGAATTTTGTTTTTCGGATTGTTGAAAAGCAAAATTCTGTTGGTGCCGGCGGCAAATATTTTGTGGCCACCTGATAGATCTCATTGAAAGGCGCTCTTCTCTGCAGACTGGTCTATTTGCCTGGAAGATGCAGCTTGAGGATGCTAAAGCGATCGGATAAATGTTCATGAGCAGATTGTGGATAGTACATTAATAATTCTTGACAACATGCTAATCAACGTTTGTGAACTCCTCGTGTGTGGTTTATAAAATTGATGTAGGCATATCACTCATCAGTGGTCATAAGGTTCTCAGGAGTTCATGAACAGTTCATGAATGTTAAGTGGTCCCGATTTTCATGAACAGTTCATAAATAGTTCTTGAACTCCTGAACTGTTTTTCTCAGGGGATGTCCAGTGAATGAAAATTGGCAGTGTAACCTTCCTGAACTATTTTTTATAAAATATCACATCATAATCTAGCATAATGCTACAATCTGATTGGTATGTTACATTATTTGGAACTGTTGCATTAGAAACAGGGGTTAAATGCCACATGCATGATTGAACAACGTGTCCCAAATTGTGCATTAGTTAATGCTCTTTGTTTTTATAAAACCAAAATTTAAAAAATATATTTTCAAGTTGAGATTCTATTGAAAATCACCTCGTCAACTAAAAATTATATGTAAAAAAAGCAAGGTTTTGTCATCAATAGCTAAAGAATTGTAACTTTTATCGTTGCATCCCTTTTTTGGTAAATATGAACCCAAACATGCAACTGTGTGATAACCCTTTAATAAGGTGTTAATGAACAGTTTATGGTTCATGAATGTTAGTAAAGCTCATTAACAACAGTTCATGAGCTGAGTGAAGTTGTTCTCATGGGCAGAAAATAGGGAGCAATTTGTGTGACCCCATTGTAATTGTATGGCATTAATTCATGCTTTCTAATAATTAGTTATTCAGGTTTCTATAATGATTGGTAACTCTTCATTTTTTAAAACATGCATGTCTCTGATAGGGTATTTGAATGCGAGAATTATTACTAAATAAAGTTATCATTATCATTATCATTGTTTCTTGTTTATTTTAAGATGTTCATGAACTACTTAACTCATGAATGTTCTTAAAATTCATTTCATTAACAGTTCATGAACTAATGTGTTCTCAGGGGCAGAACATAGGGGACCAATTTGTGACCCCCTCAACATTTTCTAAAAAAAATTATGCTTTACTATAATAATGGTGAGCCTGCTATGGATTTTGAAGTACCGACTGTACTGTACAAGCTATTTAATTAATTTCACTTAGGAGAATAGTTATTAACAACCATATATGCCCTCTTATTGCTAAACAAAAATAAGCATTTAATTATAACTGGATTATATTCTGTAAATAATCCTTGTCTGTCTAGCATTTCAAAATATTTATGTGTATATTGTCTAATGTCTATTGTCAAGTCTATTGTTCTGTTGTTTGTGTTCAATTAACCGATAATAATCTGGTTATCATTAATTTTTTATCGGTACTTCAAAGTCCATAGCCGGCCACCACTATTATAGCAAAGCACAAATTGTTCTTATAAAATGTTGAGGGGGGACTACAAATTTACCCCCACTATGTTGTGCCTCTGCAAACAATTTTACTGAGTTCATGAACTGTTAATGAACTTTAACAACATTCATGAGTTGAGTAATTCATGAAAATCTTTAAAAAAGAAAATATGAGATGATGATGATGATGATGTATTTTGTATTAAGTTGAAAAGGTCAACAACCATGTGGTATTGAAATTTTCAATAACAATTGAGTATTGGTATTGAAAGTTGGGTAATTCATAATCGGTTAACCAATTAATTGGTAAATCGGCCCACCTGTATGCTATAATTAATTGGATATCTTTATATTTTTTTTAGTTCCTTCCTCATTGGATGGTTCATTTTAGATCATTATATAAATTCAAAAAAGAAATCCCATTTGCATTAGAACAAGCATCAAAACGAAACTTTGAAGTTACAGATCAATTCATGTCAAATCTACGTAGTATTATGCGATTAATCAAGACTATTTATATGATAAAATCATATGAATCTTTTGTAGTTCATCCTTTATTAGGATATGCTGGTATGATCGACTATGTTGGACATGAAAGACTTATAAATCAACTTATTGAATGGAAAACACTTAATAAAAAACGCAAAGGACTTCATGATTTAGGAGATATACCATTACAGGCTGTTGCTTATTTAGGTGCTGTGAATTATGATCCAAATCATCCATACTTACAGGTAATAACAAATCTGTTTGATAATTCAACCACAACATTTGATTTGTTTCCTTTATCACAAATATTTAGACGGGACAAACTTGTGAACAACACAATCTACCAATTACATGTGACACGTGACATGCTGCCTTTAATGTGTAACGGCTAGGGCTTTGGGTTCAATTCTCAGCTTAAGCATACACATACAGGGTCCGACAATTTAAGTAGGAATCCCCGAATCCTAGATTCCAGGAGATTGGAGCAAATTCAGAAGAAAATTGATATTTTTAATGATTTATTGCTCAAACATCAACAAAAAAATTCAGAAAAAAATGTTTAAATGCCTCTAGGATTCCAGAAGGCTGAACCTTTTGTCGGACCCTGCACACAAATGCTTCAAGTACTAATCTATTGACCAGCAATTCTGGCTACAAAAAGCTACTAGCTTACTCGTTTGGTTTGGAAATGATAATATCCACAATAAAATATTATTTTGGTTATGATGCATATCCCCAAATTCAAAACTTATGATACACATTTTTTGTGTTTCTTTCTAGATTCCATTTGCTTCAATTGGTGTATTATATAACAATGCTAGACCTTGTGATTTATATAAAATTGACGAACGTGACCTAACTGTATTATGGGCGGAATGGTTGCGTCGATTAGTTGCATTCAAACAAAAATTTCCATTTTTATATGAACCATTATTATCCTATCCTACTAATGAAAGAGCAAAACAATTCATGAATGTTGAATTTAAAAAAAAAATGATTTTATGTAAATGAGGGAATATTATTAATATTTGGTATTATTAAATAGTATATAGTGTATATACACACAGTTAGATAAATGTTTCATTTCAAACCATCATTTTATATATCTAATTATGATAATTTAAGTAATTGTAATTGTAATAGTAAGTAATACATTAATCAATGAAACACTTCGTAAGCCAAAGAATTCATTATTGTATGTACAGTCAAGCATGTTATAACGGCCACCTCTATATAGCAGTCACCTGTCTATAATGGTCACTTTTGCAATATCAAAATTAATTGTTTCTACTGAAATAGCCATGTGTATAAAGGCCACCTGTATATAGTGGTCAATTTATCTACCTCTCATAGATGGCTGTTATATACAGGTTTTTAACTGTATAAATTTTTTGGGCATCATCTGAAACAAACTCATTTGAGTCATGTAGTTTAACTCATGAAGGCGCGCTTGATCGGAATAGGGTTAACAATTGACAAGGGGCTACCTCCGCTGAAGAGGGAACTATTTATAGAATTTAAATGAGAAACTGCTAGAAAAAGTTCCAACATTTTTCCTGACAGCCAAAGCTTGTTTTCATCAACGAGGGGGTGGAAGTCCTCCGTCCCCTTCCCTCTCTAGCGCCACCTCTTTAGTTCCTGCTCTGCGAAGATTGTGGTTAATTAATTACAGTAGTACTAATGATACAACGTCTTCTTGTCATGTAAATAATTCATCATTTCTTATATTCAAACATGAGTACTGTTTCATTTGTAGAATATAAACATTTCATCATAAACATTTTGTAGAATTGTTCTAGTCATTTTGATCAAAACAAGCTAAAAGAAATTTAGGAATAAGTAACATTTTACTTAAAACAAGAAATCCTTAACTTGTCCGCATAGATACAAAATGATTTACCTTGTATACGCATTGTTTGAAAAAATTTCTTATTTTAAGTAAATATTTCTTTAACTCTTATTATTTTTCTCAAAATATTTCTCAAATGTAGACATAATAAATCTACGGTCTAAACCAAGGGACATTTCTCTCCGGGATTTCTGTACAATAAATTTGATGAGTAATATTTTGGTGTCTAATCATTTGACGAAACACAGCTGTTGCTTGAATATCATTTGAGTATTTCCATAAACTTCGTAACTGTGCTACAACCAATTCAAATTGTTTCTGATCGATTTTTTTTACAGAGAAATTGTAAACTATTAAGATTACTGGAAGAGACACGTTTGTAATAAATTTTCATTGCGAAGAATTTAATTGTTATATATTTTAAGGTGACGCATTTTCTCATCATTTTCTGCGATGAAGATGTATATATGTTAAAAGCAATTACAAACGTTTTTGAAAACATGGTAATGAATTGTATGCGAGGCAGGTGTCATAGAAATCATTTATAATACAACTTATAATAGATGTATCTTGGAAGCTGTGCAGTACGCTATGAAAGGGAGGAGCAACAATAATTTGACGATATCCCATTTGAATAAAATTTGCCAAATACTGAATTATATATACATATATATCATCTACAATTGGCATCAAACAATTGTATCTATTATAATTTTCAATATATATTATTTTTATCCCGATAGATGTTGAAATTTGAAATGAATTTGTTCCTATCACTTTGCACAGTTGTTGGAAAATACTTTTACAATGTTTAGCTGTGTCCAATGTCCTCCTTTTGTTAGACAATTCTTTTAAAAACCTGACGCAGTCCATTTGTGATTACAAAAATCGTAAAATAAAAATAGAATCGATACCAGCAAATCGATTAAACCGAAAGCGTTGTAAACATATGCGCTTCTAGCCTGGAGAGAGATACGGTACAAGTTTTTGATTGTGTCGAAATGAAAATGAAGGCTTTGGTTATTTTCATATTTTCAATTTTAATTTTTCTAAAAATTTGTAATACACAATATACGGTTCGACCTTCAAATGTTCGTGTAACGCAAGGCCAATATTTTACAAGTAAAGCTGGATATTATTATACTTCAAAACCATTTCAAATTATACATAAAATAAGAATTAGTAAATGTACAATGATTTGTGCAAATATGCCTCAATGTTTTTCAATGAATGTTATTGGAGTGAATTTCGATAATATCACATGTTAATTATTTGATAAACGAGCTGAAAAAGATATTGGTGAAAATTATGAACTAATGAGAAAGGAAGATTCAAGTTATTATGAAAAAGATTTGGTAAGTCTTGTTTTTTGAATGTGTACATAAAAATATTTTTAAGAGGTAAAAGGAACGTTATGGTGATTCAGGTTTCACTCGTGTAGACTAAGATTGATTTAGGAAATGCCTTTCTATTCTTGCTCTGCATTAGGTAAGAGAGATTTTGACCATTAGAGAGAAGAAATAAAATATATTTACTTCCATGCTAAGGTCGTAGTCGTGCACAAGAAAACCTTGAAGGTTATAATCCATCTTCATATAATAGGATACTGGATACGATTTCTTGTGATTTGGATTCACTTACATGAAAATCTAGATGCCTTACAAATACGAACTATACTTGCATGCCCGGGGGGTAACTTCCATACTTTGGGTATACGGGGACGTTCAAATATTAAAGGATACCTTTCTCAACATCCATAAAAAATTTTGGAGGTATGCTTAGTCATAATTTTTTTTTTGAGGTATCCTTTTGACTCCCTTGCAGGTTTATCATGCTGCAAAAGAAATATTGTATATGAAATTTTTTCTTTAATCTTTTTTGGTTGAATCTGCCGTTCATAAAAATATATTTGGGGTATCTTTTTCATCATGAGAAAATTTTTTATGGTCATTCTGCCAAAGTTCCATTTGAACGACCCCGTCGAAGCGCAATTGAAGTTACCCCCGGGCTTGCATGGAAATAATTTTCTTCTTGTAAACTTTATATTACTGTTTTTTTAATCCTATTATACAGCTATAGATTATCACTTCATTGTATTGCTATTCTATAAATACTCTAACTCTAACTAGAACTTATCCGCTCTCCTGTAAATAAGTTTACTTGGCTTATTTAATAAATGATGATGACGATGATGATGATAATGAGGATTTTGAAAGAAATTAAGAATGCTCTATACTTCAGTCTTTATAATGGTAATAATTTCATATTACACCACATATCTCCTATTATATTCACATTATTTTACGTTTGAATTAATATTGTTGTTATCATTTTATTAGATACCAAGATCATGTGAAGATATGTACGAAGGTTATCAACAGACGAATGGAGAGTTTGAAATAATCCTTGCTAGCGGTGAAAGAAAGCAAGTGTACTGTTCAACGGTTGTAACTAAAGGTATATTATTTGAGCAATTTAACAGTTAAATTCGTCCATACAGAGTTCTCTACCGTCCCAAAGAGGACTTCCATATTTTTGGACGGGGATATTGTGCCATTTTTAGAACTGAAGGATGCCTGGTAAAATATAACAGCAGGTAATAATTAGGACTCTGTAAAATTCTAAAGCTGATGCCCCAAAATTGCCAGCATAATGCCAAAATGACACGCCTCCGTATAGTGCCTATATTGATGCCCCTGTTGGAAAAGTAGTGCTTTCCGTACTTGAATCCTTTGATTTTTTTTTCTTTACTCAATTTGGAAATTATTGTTATAAATCATATAATACTTTTTATATTTTTTTTAACAATTGAAACTAAAATTAATAAATTAAAATGATACGTAATTATCTTTACTGAGTCTTTGTTGTTAAATGTAACCATAAAATGTAATGTAGACGGTGTCGCCCTACCTAATAATATAACCATGCGACTATTGTAGTTGCCTCTCTGGGTAGCAATGGTAATTTTGAGTTAAATTCTTGGCAGTATGAAATGGTCTGGCAGCTATAGTATCTAGATCCTTTATTGTTTAAATCTTTTTCATTTACAGTTCGTACATGGATCCAGCGCAGAAGAAATGGTCTGGTGTCATTTGATAGAAATTGGTATGATTATAAAAACGGTTTTGGTGATTATTTACAAGAATATTGGATTGGTTTAGAAGCACTTCATCAATTAACAAAAGTTGATGATCACGATTTGACAATATGCTTGACTGATAATGATGAATCTAAATGTCAAACTTATGAAAAGTTTACAGTTGCAAATGAAAGTGACAACTACCGTATGGATTACGAGTCATCCAGTTAGTATATTTATATATTTATTTTTTGTCCAGTAACTTTTAATTATAGATATATGGTTAACCTGGCATAGAGCACATGAAATATCACGCTGATCAGAACTCAGCACAGGCTCAAAGTTTTCATTGGTCAATGATTTTGCAGCGTGTGAGTCCAAGGTCTTAACCATAACACCAATTAGGCTGCGCTACACATGGCCGATGAAAATTCTCTTCTTAAGAAGTAATAGAGACTTCTCTAGGAGAGGTCAAAATATTTCATATTTAGTGTCATATTTTTTCTTCAACATTCTGCAGTCTGATTGGTTGACATCAAAATTTGATTGATATTGATCGATTGATTGATTGATTCGCTATAACAATCACTGTCAATCAATGTCAATCAATGTGAACTATAGCGTCAATCAAATTTTACCAACCAATGGTTGATTTGTGAGTTAAAGTATGATTTTATGATCAAACAACCAATCATAACACGATTTGAACAGTACATGGTTTCTATTTAACAATTAGACAACGAGCCCGAGTTGGCTACCGTCGAATAGTCACTGAGGTCCTCCGAGTTGGCTATTCAAGACGGTAGACAACAAGGGCGAGTTGTCTAATTGTTTTAGTGGAAACCAACTAGTGGTACAAGCAAAACGTATCAAAAATAAATTCTAACTATTTGTTCGCTTTCTGCATGTAATTAATTTTAAATACAACCGTCAATCAAAGGCATCCGTGACGACTGCAGCGTCGTGATTTGGGGGATGAATTTTAATTTGACCTGATTCAGATTTAATTTTTAAAATTAAACAGTTGGATATTAATACTGGCAACAAAATAGCAGGCTTGAGAAGGTAATTATTGAGTATCTAAAAATACATAATTGTTTGCAGTTTGTAATATAAAAGTTTGTTGTTTATAAACTTCAGCTGACTAGCGGACTAATTTATATCTGCAATAAAGTAGCGAGAAGTTGCGAGAAGATTGTTAAATAAGATTAAAATTGTGTATGCATACCTTACCATTGAACAACTTCATCTCATGTTTTGTTACTTGTTTTGTTTTCTCGGAGACGGAAATTATAATTTACTCTCGTAATTCGTATAAAATTTTGAATAAAAAACATTTGTGAATCGCTTGTTTACATTTTGGAATTTGCGAGGGAACTTGCCAGCGTTCACTATGAGAAAATAGTGAACGATGGAGCAACCAATCAGAATGCAGATCATCGAATAGTACCCTAGTCAGTTTCGACTAAAAGGATATATTATATATGCAATTATTTTTGTTATACATTGTTTTGTTACTAGATGGTGAAGCTGGCGATGCTCTTGTATCAAGTAAAGGTCAAATGTTCTCTACTCAAGATAAAGATAATGACAGATGTGCAACTAAAAATTGTGCTAATTTATTTCAAAGTGGTTGGTGGTTTCATTGTTGTCATGAAAGTAATATAAATGGTATTTATCAACCAGGTAATTTAAATACTGAGAATGAAGGCAAAGGAATTATTTGGAAAACATTTCGTGAAATAAAACATTCATTATCTGGTTCAATGGTTATGCTATCAAAAAGAAGAAACTAACGAAATCTTTATTTTCGTTTCATTGTTGACCCAAACTTTTGAAAATATTTGATCAAAACTCAGGAAAATCGTTTCATAGGTCGTTTCATAAAAGATATATGTATCTTATTCTCCGATTTGCTTATTTGTAATTGTATATGAGTTAGCAACAACGTTGCAACGTTTTTCAACTTGATATACAACATTTATTTATAAACTTTGTATATCTCATAGATATTATAAATATTGTAATTTATGACATAAAAACCTGCACATCCTATAAACATTATTTATAGAATTTATTCTATAGAATTTGCATGTAAATATTCAATCATTTCATCAAACACTCAATTCCAGCCACATTACACACTGAGCTGCACTAGCCTGCGTCACAGACGAAAACAAAGTTTTGAGACCGTTTTCAAAATATTTTGGTCTGTGACGCAGGCTAGGCTGCACTTGATTTGAATATATTTCAGACAGATTTTAATTTTGCATAGTATAGCAAACTTTAATTGTGTACCATGTGTTTATATAAATAAGGAACTATAATAAAAAATATTAAGAAAATGCAAAAAGTCACATTAATTGGTCATGATTTTCATTATCATAAATTGCTCTGCAACTATTAGCATCGAGATCTATTAATTAATTTAAAAAAAGTAAAGAAAGAGTAGATACTTTTTTATCTGGAACCGACGACAAAACTGTTTCGGATACTGGGATATTTTGCAAATATGCCCCTTGGAATTTTCTCTCGCTCCACCCGTAGGAAACCTTTTTTGCAATCTCATATTCACAATCAAAATGGATTCAGTCCTGTGGGACCTACTTTATTTATCTTATTCATAAATAACATTGTCACCTGTTTAGAAGATGATTGTCACATCAAATTATTTGCTGATGATGCAAAGATATTTTCATGCCGTTCTACTGCCACCAGTCATCTATCAACTAGCCTAGATAATTTATGCCAATGGGCGAAAAAATGGCAACTCCGCATTACATTTAAGAAATGCGCTGTTCTTTCTGTTGGAAACATCAAAGTAAGCTCCTTCTTGTATTTACAACATGTCCTCGGCTAAACCATCGAGATCTTGGTGTGATTATATAACATCTGATCTGAAATCTTCATCTCACTTTCAACGATTGCTGCAAATGCTTACTCAAGATCTTCTTCAATTATGAAATGATTTACCAATCGAAATCCTGCTATCTTGTCAAAGCCTATAACATACGTCAGACCATTGCTAGAAAATGCATCAGTAGTCTGGAATCCTTATCTGATAAAAGATATCAATGTCTTAGAATATGTCCAGCGAAAGACGCCTCAACTATTCAAATCAGAGTCGACCATCCAGACCGACCTGTTATAAAACTTATCAGGAACATCTCATTGCATATGATATAGAAACACTAGAGAGCCGTAGAATTAAACATGACTCAATTTTGATGCATAAATTAAGTTTAATCCATGAACTACTGTCGATTTAGATCGATCTGAATTAATTATGTAGCATAGATAATTAAAATTAAATATAACTTATATATCTAAAATCGTACGGAGAAAGATCATTTTCATTTTCAAGTCCAAAATACTGGAATTTACTACCTAATAATATCGGGAACTGCTTTACATTAGATGACTTTAAATCGAAAACAAAGATTTATCTATTTTAAAGCAAAACTATTTATTTTAACCTAGCCAATAGTGACATTTTAAAAACAGTTTTTATCTATTAGTTCTACTTTTTACTCCAATTTTAGTTCCAATTTTATTCTGAATAGTTCTTACTTTTAAACATACTTTTAATTCAATTACTATATACTTTTAAAAATAATATTGTAAAGCGCTCTTGGATTAACGTTAGAAAGAGCCTATATAATTGTAGTTATTATTATTATTATTATTATTATTATTATTATTATTATTATTATTATTATTATTATTATTATTATTATTATTATTATTATTATTATTATTATTATTATTATTATTATTATTATTATTATTATTATTATTATTATTATTATTATTATTATTATTATTATTATTATTATTATTATTATTATTATTATTATTATTATTATTATTATTATTATTATTATTATTATTATTATTATTATTATTATTATTATTATTATTATTATTATTATTATTATTATTATTATTATTATTATTATTATTATTATTATTATTATTATTATTATTATTATTATTATTATTATTATTATTATTATTATTATTATTATTATTATAAAAATATAATTAATATGCGAGGGAACTCCTTTAAGCTTAAGCCATCATCAACACCGAAGCTAGAATCAGCCAAGCATGGATACCAATGTGAAATACATTGCCAGAAGAATGTCTTTCTTCGGAAACTATTTCTGCTTTAATGCAGTCTTTAAATAATGTAAATATAAATCAGAATTGCGCTGTCAGTACTAACTTAGCTTGCAATGAATAGCATAATTAACTTCTTTTATTTTAACATTCTTATCGAATTTTCATGTTAGCTGTTTACCAAATTTGCATTTTGACAGTGAGTCTGCGAGCAGGCTACATGCATACATACAAAATGCAGCAATAAAATCTTACAGGCCTCAAGGGCAAATTGACCTCTTTTCTGGCGTCCTTGTAATCAGCTAAAGGGTTTGATATAATATAAGCAATTTTAAATAATAGAAGCAATTCAGCAAATTAAACTATATATTTTGTGTTATATTCACTTCATAAAGTTCTTCTGTTCCAAAAAATTACTTTTTGCTTTGGCATTTTGATACTGAAATCTTGAATCAGAGTTCACGATCACTTATCTCCTAATAATAATTACGTCACTTTCATAATTTATGCGATTTGTACATTCTTTGAACATCTTTTCATGTGTAAACAAAAATATTCAATAATCTTCGCAGATGACCAGTGTTAAACGATTCTGGAGAAAGTTTTTAAAGTTGTTTATTACAAAGAATAATATATTTCAAACTGAATAAATTATTGTAATTATATTGTACACCATACCTGAAGAGGGAATACGGCAAAAACAATATTAACTACTGCTTTTCTAGCAAGGCAAATCGAATTTATGAGAACACCTTTTTGCGGAGTTGGTGTGCACGACGTTGGCTTTGCGTGTGCTGAATAGAACCAACGGAGATGTGTTGTTTATAAACTTATGATTGGAAAGCAATACATCTCACTGTCTCTTAAAACATAACATCAACTCAATATTTATTCAAAGGAGTAAAAATTATGTTAATAAAGTTATGTCCAGTTTGCAATAAAAAGGTAAGAATATAGGCTATCGATCGAACTAAGATATATATATATGTATTTATTTGAAAGTTTAGTTTTCAATCGTCTGCCTGTTACGTAAGGCGTTTAATATCCATGCGTGCCTATCATAGCCTACTTTGTTAATTAAGTAAACCAATTACTAATATATACTGTATATTATGGGATTATATGGGAATCGAGATGGGAATGTATAAAAACAACTTTGTTATAAATCAATAACTTTCTCAAATGTATGTCAAAGTCAGAAGTCTGTCATACAGTTTAGCATCAGAATATTTTAAATCAAACTTAGAAGTATCCTTCCTTTCAATTTAAATGTAATTCAAATGTTTTATCTAATAATAGTCTACGTTTAGCTCACAAGTCCAAATAATTGTAATTTCCCGTGACGCATTTTATTTTGTTATTTTGTTCGGCGTTTAATATAATCATGATATAATAGGTCTTATAAGCATATATTGACGTATATATAAGTAGATGATTTAAAATGATGTTTATCATGTTTATAGATGATAACTAATAAAGATGACAATTTGTTTACCTTATCTATTACTATTATACGGTGTTTTAGCCCGTATTTTAGATACTATCTATCTATTCGCATACTTGCTGACTAATGTGCTAGTAATTAATCGTTGGCATGTATATTTGTATATTTCATTCTGTTGTACCATAAAAATAAAATTATACAACAAGGTATACATGGTTACCTAACAATTAGTGGGCATTCAATTACTATGGAGACGGGTATGGAGACCAAAAACTAAAATTAAATTAAAAGGAATAAACTTGAGAAAATTAAAAAGATATAAAGATATAACGATATATTAAGTGCCTGGGGGGGGGGGTAACTTTCATACTTTTGGTATACGGGGACGTTCAAATATTAGTACCTTTTTCGAAATCCATAAAAAATTTTAGCGTATGCTTAGTTTGAGGTATCCTTTGACGCTTTTGCACTTTTTTCATATTGCAAAAGAAATTTTGCCTATGAATTTTTTTTCATTTGTTTTGATTGAATCAGTCATTCATAAAAATACATTTGAGGTATCTTTTTCATCATGTGGAAAATTTTTATGGTCATTCTGCCAAAGTTCCATTTGAACGACGCCATCGAAGCGCAATGGAAGTTACCCCCGGGATTAAATGAAAGTGTGGTGACAGTATTGGGAAATGTAACTTTAACAAAGAATAATAAATCATTCCAAGATATACTAAGTACTGGAAATTGCAGAAATATAGAATTTCTTATGGGTTAAAGCTATAGATATTAAAACCATAGCTAACCGTATATATACCATCAAGTTTCATCAACAAACGCCAAATTAGAACAAGTTTAAGATAGTTATAGCTATACCATAGTTTGTAATTCTGAAACATTTAACCATACAATAATTTTTAGTTGTGCATAATTAGATATTCCTTGAATATACGTAAAGTGCTCAATGAAGATTCTGGATCAGAGAGATTTGATAAATTTACCAATTAGATCATACTAAATATAATTATTATCATTATATCACGAAGAATTATATAATATAATCGTTTTATAGCTATTGTAATTAGTGTGTTTATCCTTATTGACTCTATTTGGTATCAAATAATATACTAAAATTCTCGTTACTCCTGCATACGCGACCAGGATCCGCCAAAAGTTACCGGGGCTAATGAAAGAATCAAATATTTCTCTGAGGGGTAGTTAGAAACCAATTAACAGTAAGTTAGGACGTGCATGAAGAAAACATCGGATAAAACATATTTTGATTTTACTAATACTCTATGATAGACTTTCACAGTTTTACTACGGAAACAGACTATTCATCATTACAATGTATTTTTTTCATAAGACTTACTTTTCAGTGTTGTCAGTGTTTTCAGTGTTGCGTCTGAAGAGTATCTGAATAATGAACACATGACTTTCAATGATTTTGCTTTGTATATATAGGTTATGCTGAAGCATAAATCCTGTGACTGTGGCCATGTTTTATCAGATATGATTATCGTGTCATCAGATTCACAAATGACAGGTACAGTCTAGATACTGTTATCATCTTTTAAAGCGGATTTTTGTTTATACCTACTGAGTCTAAGTTTTGAAATGATGTTCCTATAGTGAAGTTTGCTATCTTCCTTTGTATAAATAATTAGCTATAACGACACATCGCATGTAAGGTACATTTTGAGAATTCCTTATATAGGGGTGTCGATCATAAACAGTTTGTACTTGAAATACATTTCTACGCAACCACATACGTAAAACCCTTGCCAAATGAATTTATTTGCCAACGTCGATGTTGACGAAAAGAAACTTCATTTGACCACCTTCACGATGTTGGTGGAAGTTGGCGTCGCTGAAAGTCACTTTGAAGAGGTTCAAAATTTCACCAACCAGGCTACATCGTGAATACTATATTATACTGAATGTAGTTAGCGAAGTAGCCAATATTCTGATTGGTTGACAAGGACGTAGCTCGACTCAGGATTGGGTTCGATTGACTATAAAAGTCACCAAGCCTCAAAATATCACCGATGTTGGCGAAAATGAAATAAAAAATTCACTGTTTCAAAACAGGCAAACAATTACGATGCAAACACATGTAACTGTGTAAACCCATTTTTAATAATAATAAATAAACTCAAACATCAAGCATTCATATTTGCTACTACTGTAGCCTATTAACAGTTTCATGCGTAGGGCGATAAACCTACAATTTAATCTATAAATGAAACTATTAGTAAGCGTTTATAAGACTTGAAACTATTCAAATAGCAATTAAATATGAATGTCTGATTTTGCCCTTATTTATTATTATTTGAAAGCTCTGTATTTATGGCATCGAGTTTAATCAGCAAAGACAACATATAATTGTACCTTTAAAACCATTATTATATGACATTGATATAATAATATAATATAATATGAGATGGACACATGTATGTGAGAGAGCTCAAAATTTGTGAAGACAGAGCATAATATAGAATAGACACAAGGATGAGGCAAAAACGTTTTCCGTTACTCAGAGTTTCACGCGTTATACTTTGTGTACCTCAGACGGTTTACTACGGTGTGAACCGTCTGATGAACGCAAAGTAAACGCGTGAAACTCTGAGTAACAAAAAGGCTTTTGCCTCATCTTTGTGTCTATTCTATTTTATATGACATTGAGAAATATATTAGAGGAATATGTGAGGAATCAATTTGATTATAATATTTTTGTCTGGGGAGTACTTCTAAATTGAAATTGACAAATTTGACCACCCCCTAATTTGTATTTGAAACTCTGCAGTATGTGAAAGTATGTGATTATTTTTGATTGTTTCAAAATTCATTAGGTGTCACACCAAGATATCGTAAGACACGATCTGGTTCGAAATCATCATCAGCTGCTACAACTGATAAAGTCAATATTCATGTATTAAAATCGGTCAGTAGGTTCATTAATTCATTCAATTTTATTTATTTAGTGTTTCCTTAATTAATGTTGTTATAATTTGTTTTCTTATTTACTTTTCAGAATCAACGCACAGCAACCAAAAAACCACGTCATTCTCAATCGCACAAACAATTAACTGCTAAAGTTGATAAAAATCGCAATGTTTTACATACAAAATCAAGGAGCAATTCACTCATAAATTCACCATCGAAAAAACATAAAAAGGAACCATATTTTGAACCGTATTGGTTTAAACAAAATAATCAATATTTAGATGATATTGCAATGGCCACTGCTTTGAAAGAAATTAATGCTAAAATTGCAGTTCAAAGTAAAATATGGTCTATAGTTGATTCAAGCTAACATTAAGCGTACACAGCGCAAAACTTGTATTTTTTATTGTTAAAGTAGCTAAAATTGTAATTGTTTTAATAGTCTGTAATGACTGGAATCCGCGTGGAACGTCTACTGTTTACCAAATTTTCATTTTGACAGTGAGTCTGCGAGCAGGCTACGTGGAAGGCTATACGCTACTTTATATTTTCTGTAAAAGCTTGTAATTATGCGGATCAAATCGACCACGATATAAAAAATCTTTTGCTAATTGCTGATTTTATGTGGAAACCGTACGCCCTAACATTGCATCGAATACATGTACAAAATTCTCAGCCAATATTTAGGAGTCCACAGTTTAATATTCACAAATAACTGTTGTGAATTTCATTACATGATTGTTTTCTTCATGTTTCAAGTGTAAAGAAATTTAGATTGTACTAATTCAAGTGCTCAAGCAATTAGCTGGCGACAAATGACAATGAACTACTGCGGTATTGAAAACGTCTTCATAATGGAAATATTTAATGGAAAATATTTATTCATAATTTTACCATTTTCAAAAAATAAATATTATATATTAAATGTTAGTTTTAATTGATTAATTATATTATATCTAGTTATTTAGTTTTATTATTCTGCTAATATTTGATCTATTTCATCCCAATCAATATTTGAATTACTTTCATTTGAAAAATTAGAATTATTTGTAGCAAGTGCAAAGTCAACATCACGTAATAATTTGGATGTTTCTGATTCCATACTTGAATTGACCAATGATTCATTAATTAAGCTAATAGGTTGTGTATCACCTCTTATGATAGTTCGATTATTTTTTTTTGGATTGTTTTTACTTAAAGATCTTCTTAGCATTCTCTGAACTTCTTTTTCTTTGTTGATAATATAACTATTTAAACTTTTATCAGTTATAAAACTATTTGCTAATTGTTTTTCAGATCTTTGAAAACCTGCACTAGGCGTTACACTGCCACCGCGTAGAAATGATTTTTCTGGATTGCTGTCTGTTTCCCAACCCGATCGGGAATCGGTATCTCTAAATGAAACACTTAATTCTGCAACTCCTCTTTTACTTCGTAATGGACTTTTTAAAACAGTTTTTGTTGGCTGGCTAAGACTACTTATTGGTCTTCGGCTTTTTGTTTGTTGTATAGACTTTCTTTTATTTGTATTGAGTTGAGGTTGAGACTTCGGACGAGGAGATTGCGGTTTTATTAAAGTCTTTGCATGCTTGATAGCATTTTCATTTAATTCTTTCATAAATTTTTCAGCGTTTTCAATTCTTTGGTTAAAATTTTCTCTTTCCTTTTTTTGTCGTTTTTCTTGTTTTCTTTTTGTAATGGCATTTTGAAATGATGCTGTTGCTTTCGAAAGCTTATCTGTTTCTTGTGATGGATAAAATATTTTCCTTACATTATCCCGTAAATTCCTCGATGACTGCAATAATTCTTGATTGCGATCAGCTCGATTACTATAATGAAGTATTTTATTATTTACCATAAAATTGGATTTGAATATTGTGTCATCTTCAGTGCGAGGATATACTCGCGGGCTAAGTTCTGTATGCGATTCAGCTTCACTTAAGTCTAATGATGGAGTTCTAACTGGTTTTTCTAAAGTTCTAGTAGAGAATAATGGGTTATTAGTATGATTTTCAATAAAAGCTGTTGTTTGCTGATCATCTTCTTCATCGGAGATAATTCCAATTGAATCTACATAATTGTGTTGTTGTGTTTTAATTTCTTCCGATGATGAATAATGTTTTTGTAGAATTGATTTATCAATAGATGTAGCCCATGTTACCGTTGGTTTTTCTTTTAATTGATCTTTTTTTGATGACGGTGATTGTATTCTATCTAACAAACTCACATTTCTCATTAATAATTTTGATTCTTTCATTTCTTTTTCTAATCTTTCATGTAATTCATTTAATGCATCTAATTGTGTTGACATCTCTGTTAAATTATTTTGCATTTTTGATATTGGTTTTGTATGTTTCGAACCAGATTCACGACTAATGTTAGGAATTATAACCACGTCATTTGGATCATTATAATGTTTTTCATATGATAATTGTGTTTGTTGATCGTATCCATTAATACCACGTTCTGTAATTGTAACAACGTCAATTATGTTAGTATCTGGTACACTTATATAATTTGATTCAATCTGATCAATTCTGCCATCTAAACCAATTTCATCAGCAATATCTTCTTTCCATTTCGGATCAAATTCAATTAAATTACCATTAGCTATCGAATTAATATCGATTACGCTTAAAAAATCTCTTCTTTCATTTCCATCCAAATCTAATTTTAGTTCTCCTCCTTCAAGTAATTTAATCGATTGCATTATATCGGGAGGATATGATACAGCCATATTGGGTTCATTAAGACTTTGCATTCCATTATTAACATCAAACTGTGCACTTTCATTACATTGCAAAATATCAACAACGGGGCTTGATGAATCACTTGCTAAAGCTATGTCATCTACTAATTCATTTTCAAAAGATGGTTGTATGCTTTCATATTTCTTTTCTGTAGTTTCATCCGGGTTAGCTTTTTCCATAGACAAGTTGATTGCATCAACTGATTTTGGAATATCTACAATTTTAAAGTCTGATTTTGATGGATTTAATCTTACTGTTGTAGATGAGCTATGTTGTATAATATGTGGAATTGGTTGATAATCAGTCTGAATAGCAGTACTCATAGAATGATATATTGGTTCAGTTTGGATTGATTTCACAGCTTTATCATGTACTGATTGTATTAGTTGTATAGTCGAAGCGCTGGGGACACCGCCAAGGTTATTAATTCTTTGCTTCCATTCTAAGTCAACATCTGATGTTTCATGTTTTTCTTGAGTTGAAACACTTTTCCTTAAAGGGATTATATCAGCCCAATCTGTCGATGATGTATTCACCTGAAGACCAACGTCAGAGGTACATTTATTTTTTGTCCGTGGACGTATTGAATGCTTATCTTCTTTATAAATGTCTGTAAAGTTTGTATTTTTGTTAATAGTTGTTGGTGATTTTTTAGTTTTTGTTTTTGCTCCATTCGAGAGATATTCAAGTAGAACATCAAGCTCTGGGTCACTATCTGATGTATCTGTTACATTGGAACAATTAAAAGCAACTTTATCAATCAAAGGTAACAATCCTAGTTTACCCCATTTATTTTTCTCTTTTTTCTTGATGTCAGTTTGAAGTTTATTTTTTGTATTTTTTTCATCTTTTGCTTGTTTTGTTGAGTCATTCACAGAATCTTCACAGACAACACGGTAGTGTCTTCGTTTTGTCTTTTCTCTTCGTTTCACCCTAGCATGACCATTACTTGCAGGTTTTCTATTCTCCTCACTTTGATACTTTGCTCCAAGCTCTTCAGCTTGTTGGATAGGTGATTTGGTATTCTTGTAGCTCGTCGGTGTGCTTTTATATCCGATAGGAATGCGAAGTAATTGAATAGTAGGCTTCGTTCCTCTGTCATTATGCCTCAAGATTTTCAAAGGTTCCGTGTTTCGGGTGTTGAGTGGTAATCGTACTAAAGTGATTGGTTTGCGTGCCACTTCTTTTATCTCATTGGGAATATTCAATAAGGGGAAGTTTTCTATTGATGAAAACGATTTCTTGGGCAGGCGAACTAATTTCACATCATTGGATTTATCAATAAAATTTGGAAGAGATAACAACTTTAAAGATTGATTTTGTTTTGGTAAATTAACCAGATTAACAACTCTCTTCAAATTTGGCGAAGGATGAACTAATAATTTATGCTTACCAGGTGCTTGGTTGTAACCAATATGATTATCAAAGCATATATTTTCTTCATCTGTTGGTTTTCTTAGTAGTTTTATACCATCCATGGTCATTAATTGACATTTATTCGTTGTTATATTGGCTTGTTTTCAAGCCGCCGTTGTGTATTAATTTGAACGCCATATTTTCGTTTGAATCTTGAATTATATAGTCTCCTTTCCGTGGATTGGTTTATTAGAGATTCGAGACATCTGCAAGATGGCTCCAAAAACCTTGAATTCTACAGAAATTCCTTGTCACCACTCACAACTTTATTTGTTTTGTCTTTTTTTATTCAAATAATATATTTCAATTGATTCACCCAAACGTAAATCAAATTCTCCTTTCACACTTACAGGAAAAGGCATTAAATTGGAGTGATTACAATGGCATCAAGAGTCGCAGTTGTAAGTTAGCTTGGTCGCAAGATCAAAATATTGTTAATTTAAAGTAGTGTATATCCTGAATATTGGGAGATTGCTTCTAAGAAGCAAAATGTTCTAAGAAGTTCTTTAGATAGAGAAAAACGTTTTATTCTTATATGATCTTCTTGTGTTTTTACTTTGCGCTATCATTTCTCCTTCAAAAATGCAGTCAAAGCCTCAAACGGACGATTTTGGGTTAATTTTGTGTCTCACTCTTTTTCCTCCAACAGGAACCCGTTTGTTTTCAACAAGAGAGTTTACTCCGGAAAAAACGCTAAACATTTTACTAATGTGTCTCTAAATAAAAAACGACTGAAACAAATGAAAATCTGCTTTCGGAATGAAGTTTCCAACGTCCAGCTCAACAGTTAGAGGCTTAGAGCTATGTGTGATCAATATTCAAGATCCAGGTAAAGAGATATTAAGACTCTAAAGTCAAGTTTCTAGTTTTGTATTTTTCTTACTTAGGTGCTCACATGACTCACGACTTAGTCTAAGCATAAGCATATCTAATACGACATAGTTGATGCGTATTAAAAATAGTCACACACCTTCAATAACCAGCAGCGATAACCTGCTCAGACGAAGTCGTAAAGAGGTGTTAATCGTGTGAGCACTTGAGTGAGAAAAACCCAAAACTAAAAATTTTCGACTTCAGAGGCTTATATCTCTTTACCTGGATCTTGAATATTGATCAAATATAACTCAAAATCTTGAGCTTTACGTTGAAAACATCATTCCGAAAGCAGATTACCATTTGGTTCTGCCGTTTTTTATGTAGAGACACTTTAAAAGTAAAATGTTTAGTGTTTTTTCCGATGTAAACCGTCTTGTGAAAGATAAGCGGGTTCCTGTTGGAGGAAGAAGAGTGTGATACAAAATCGTAACTTTGATTGGGAAATATGCTTGCGAAAAGTAGAAATACAAGAAGAACATGTAGGCCTAGGCCTACTAATAGAAATTTTTCTCTATCTGAAGAAGCAACCTCCCAATATCCGGGATATAGCCTACACTTCAGGGACGGCCGGGGCAGCTGGGGTGACTGCTCTTCCTGCCCTTGAGGTGTGGGGGCGAGCGGGGGCAAGAAGTGCCTTTCTACAGAAATTTTTTATTTTTTTAAAATGTTTTTCAGACATCTTGCTATTGTACTAGACCACGATCCAATAATTATTAGGAATACGATAAGCTAAAGACCATGAATGCTTGTTTTAGTTTAGCTACTTGTTCAAATTCAGATTTGATTATTCAGGACCTCTAACATGGACAGGTAAATGATTTTTAAACTACAGGTACAATGTAAAACCTGTTCTCTCTCAGTTAGGTAGCCTACTGACCTGACAATGATTTTGTAATAAATCGAAACAGTTGCACTAGACTATCATGTGATTTATTTGTCGCTACTCAGATGATAATGAAGTCGAAATTAAGTACACAGGTATTTGTAATAGTAGGCCTAGGCCTATTAGTTTGATGTGATGATCGATGGCGAGAGATGATCAAGGTAGAGTTTGCAGACGGTATAGATACAATGCCATATATTGTACTATGCAAGAATCTAAATTTGGTAGTTGAGGCTGCAATTTGAAGAAAGCGGGATCTGTTTAAGAGCAAATGCCCATTTAGTCTAGTTCGCCCCCTGCCCTGAGTTGCTTCCGGCGTCCCTGCTACACTTTTACTAGTACTACAGTTTAGGGAATCTTAATAAATTTAACTTTAATATTTTCTTATTTATATGATGTAATATCAACTACGACTCAAAGATAAATCGAAATTATGTTCTGCGAGTCGAAGTTTCAAGCGTTAAATGTGGGAGAAGCCTACAAACTATTTTTCTGTTTTGCCTGAATGAATTATTAAGAATAAGATGAATTCAAATGCTTGCAATCGACGTTGTTTGAAAAGATCAGAATACTTTTGTATAAAATAAACTGGCCTAAGAACTTTCTCTCATCTTCTCACAGTGTCAACATTAATTCTGCTATCATGTAACATCATCTTGATTTGAAAATAGGCTTACATCTAGTTAAATATTACAATATTTCTATTTTCCTGAAAAAGCTTACAAAGTCTGAATACAAATAATGGCAATCCCGATGAGATCTCGAGGGTGTCAGTGCCGAAAACAAATAAGGGCAGGACGGCAACTGATCAAATTTAACTTCAGGGGCGCCAGAATCCATCATTTCAACAAAAACTTGGAGGAATACATGACAGCAAATTTAAATTTTAGCAGCCGATTTTTGATGAAAATTGCAGTTTCAGGGGCGGCAATCATGAGACAAATGTTAACCTTCGGGTGCACCGCTGTCATAACCTGTTCACTAGTCAGACTCAATCTGAATGAGCTACGCCAACCCGACGAGAGCTTATGAAACAGAAATAGACCTAAAACAGACCCTAAACCTAACCCTAATACTGGGACAAGTGACTCACGTGATCGAGTGAATGACGTATTTGACTGTTGGCCCACGCGCAGTTAAAACCATAATGGCTGCGACTGCCGGTCAAATAGACACTTCGTTAAATAGACACTTTGTTTAAAGATTTTAATGTAACTTTGTTGGTATTTTTTTGTTTGTGTAGTAGTATTGTTATTTTATCTTAAACTTTGTATCACTTCCTTTAACCTCACAGTAGTCCTACTAATATCGTCCATTCATTATAACTCACGTAAATATTATTCTCTATACATTGTAATTTCATTTGTTGCTTGGTGCTCCAATGAACAACACTTATAACTCAATCTGTTGTAGGCTACCGTGAAACCTGTAGGTCTATATAATGGTCAACTACGAGAGTTACATAAATTGACCACTATAGAAATATGGCCTTTATATACAGGTTTGATTCAATAGAAAATACCATTTTTGGTATTGCAAGAGTGACCACCATAGACAGGTGGCCGCTGTATAGAGGTGACCGTTAGGGGAGAGCGGGGTGAATTGGAACAAATTTTCTTAAAAAAATTATTGCTCCAAAACGGCTCACGCAAAACTCACAATTTCGGTATTGATTTGTAGGAAATTGTCTGAAGTTTATAATGCAAAATACCTGAATATTGTCAAATCAAAGTTGAAACAATGTTTAAAGGAAGAATGACATTTTTTCAAAACCGCGATTTTGCGAAAATGTGGGGTGAAACGGAATGAACACAAATTTACCATTATTTCATCGAATTTGTTCAAATAAATTGAGTATCATAGCTATTGAGCCTTTAAAAATTGATATCAACAATAATAAATTAGATAGATAAAGAAACTTACTTCCAAATATAAATTTATAACATTATTATTTTCCATTCAAAAAAATGCGTCTCCGTAAAACACGATAACATTTTCCCGTACTAGTATAATTTTTCAAATTTCAGTTATAATTGAGAGAATATGAGTAAGGTTAATCATTCAAATGGGTTTTAATTAGATTTAACCAAAATAATATGAATAAAACAACATTTAATTTCATGCAGTCCTTCGACAAAGTCGCTTTCCTTCCGAAGGTGTCAAATTCAAAGAAACCGCTCATGCAAATGTTTTGTTTACGTTATAATTCACACTGATTCACGAAGGAAATAATAAGTCAAAACAAGACAATACAAACTCATTAATTTTACGTTGAAAATAAAACAACAAAAAGATCAATGGTTCAGAGAAATAATACAAGGCTATTTACTAATGAAAAGAGGCAATTGAACCAATTTAATGGATTAATTTGAATGATTTCTTCTTGGTGTGAAATCAAAGGCGGAGCAACAACAAAGCAAAGCAGTGTGAAGCCAGACTGTGATTGAAATGTTTCCCGCCGTGTTCCATTCAACCCCATCGTGAATCTTGCAACATAAACACTATTTACTAGAAAGTTTGTTGGAAAAGACAAAAATGACAACTGCCTACGTCATAACACGGAAATTCTCTACACAATGGTATGCAATAACACCTGATGCGTGAAGAAATGAAAATAAAATCAAACGCGATGTGAAAAGCGAATGACTTGCATCGCGCGTACAAATTTTCAAAGGCTTATAATATTTTATTTACTTTATGTATCGAAATGAAACTTTACACAATGTTTAGACTATATAAGAACAATGTTCTGCTGCAATTTTGTAATTTTTGAGTCTTTAGAAGTTGTGTATTCCGATTCACCCCCGTTCCATTTCACCCCGCTCTCCCCTATAACATGTTTGACTGTAGGCCTACTCATTTTGCATCAATTTTGCGGAACTCGAGATCAGGGTCCGATAAAAAATTTTGCCTTCCGAGATCCAAAGATTTTCGAAGTGAAACCTTCAGATTTTTTCCCGGACATATAATGAAGAAAGCTCGGTCTGATATTGATTTCATTGTCAATGCTCCATCCAGTTTAGATGTGATCTTGTAAAGAAATATTTCAGAGCTTGATGTAAACGTAAACAAACACTGATAATCGATTTAGGAAAGTACAAATAAGCTTCAAAAGTTCAAAGGTTATAATATTTTCTTAATTTTTAGTAGAATTCTTATTCAAAGAAGTTGATCATTGGCTGCCTTCGGATTTCAGCTCAGCCTTCCACAATCTAGGATCACAGGATCACAACTTTTATCAAACCCTGCTCGAGATCTTTTTTTCCTAAATTCGGATTTCTATTCAAACAAGTTTCAAACATGATTTAAAATATTCAGCAAAGCAAAAAGGCGATGAAGAGTAAGTTTTGTTGACTTGTTATCAAAATTTTTGTTACTTTGCAGCTTGTGTTGGTTTTCTATCAGATACAAATCATTAATCCTCACAAAGATAATTTCATGATGTAATATCTAGGCCTAAAACATTAATTCTAGTTTTATATTCAATGTTTAAATTGCTAAAGCTTTTTTCAGCCAATTACAACTTTTTATCATAGGAAAATTGTCGATATCGAATATAGGCAAAAAGATTACCGGCTATACCTTATTAAATATCAACTCACTTTATTCTGTTATGACCTATGGTGCTACATTATGAATATATCCACCAATAAACAAATTTCTAACTTACCAAATGTTTAGGTAACTGGTTCCAATAAAGGAATTGGATATGCTATTGTTAAGCAGCTATCAAAAGAATTCTCTGGAATAGTTATTTTAACTGGTGAGTTGATATATATGAATATGATTTCATGATCTGATTTTCGGTGGATAAAGCTATGGTAGCCGTAACTTTATCATTTTTGCTAAAGCTACGAGTTTAGATCCTTCTGGAAATGATGCGTTCTTGTCAGAATTTTCACTCATTCGATTGCTTAGATCTGTCAAAATGGCTGTATTGTATGAAAATATTGTTGTTCCTTTTGTTGGCATTTCAGTTGGTGATATATTTTATTCTTTTGAAGAAATCAAAGTTCAAATAAACATTCAAATAAATGCTTTATAGTTTATTGACAGCGTTTTGAGATTAGGGTTTTAATGAAAGTTTAACTCGCTCTTTTCTCTAACATGTCATATGATCATATTACTGAAGTGGACATATATATAATAGACAAGTTGCTGGTGCTGCAGATTTGACTGTGCTATTCAAACATATACATTTCTTATCGGTAGGCCTAAATAATTTATTTGATTTAAATTACAGCAAGAGACAGTTCAAGAGGACAAGAAGCTGCTAGTAAATTAAATTCTGAAGGATATAAATGCGAATTTCATCTACTTGATATTACATCAAAACCTAGCGTTGAAGATTTGAAGAATCATCTTGTCAAACATTATGGTGGCTTAGATGTCTTAATCAATAATGCTGCAATGGCGTTCAAGGTATGAATTGTCAATATGTGTGGAATGAGAAGGATGTGTGAGTAAAATATCGCCACAAGCTTAAAACAGAAGAGTATATTACACAGACGCTATTCTACAATCAATGAATTGGGTCTGTGTGGTATCGCAAGGAATACAGTGAGAGACGAGACATTGAATCTGCTGTAACTGAAAAGTGTTTATTATGTTCAAATCTTACATATATATACAAGTTTATAATATGCTGACTAATATTACAGAATCATCTAGATATATAATTACGTAACTGGTTTATATATACATCATTGTGATTCAGCATAATTTACAATAACAGAAGGTCAACAAACATTTTCGGTTTCGATAAATACGTTTATAGCTCTGGTTAGGGAAATAAAGGGCCTATTTCAGTTTGGGTGGGCATATCTTAGTTTGGTGGGCTTAAAATTTGTGCTGCTTATGCTGTCACTTGTCTTGCCCTAAGAAGCCCTGAAAGCTGTCAAAACGACCTCAAAGCCTGTCAATTAATTTCTAATTGTGTTTAAATTTCATTTCTAGATGGCATCAACTGCTCCTTTCAGTGAACAAGCTGAAATATCAATGAAAACAAATTTCTATGGAACATTAAATGTTTGTCAGGTGCTATTACCAATACTAAAACCTAATGCTAGGTGAGGAATTAATTTGAACTCATCTCAATTATTGTTAAATGATGCATGTTGAAGATGATTTAATGAAACAAGTCACAACTGTACCACAAAATCTGTTGATTTCGTAAACATTATAAACTTCATGAACTGTTCATGGACAATGGACACCTTTTAAACAGTTCATGAACAGATCATCTAGTAGGTCGCGAACGTTGAATGGTCCAATTTTAATGAACTTGTTCTTCGACTATTTTCACATCGTCATTGCCATCATTGATGTCGTCAGAGTCCAACAAAAATGATGATCATGTGATCTTAAATTCCAGAATTTTGAGCAAATTGAAAAGAAACTTGATAGTTTTATGATTTATAGGCCATACCTCAACACAATAGTTCAGAATAAAATGTGCGTTGAGCGTCCATTTCCCAATATTTTTTGAACTCAAATTTCGCACTTATGATTATTTTACCCATGAGAACATTAAAATCGAGAATGCAATTCAACTTCCAAATTTTCATTTTTGTTTTGAACCAGTCTAATGTACAATTTACAGAACAGTGTATGAACCAGGGCTAAGGAATTCACATATGACTTCGAAATCCTTTTATCCTTAAATGTGCGGCCTTGGTGTAGTGGCTAGGGCGTTGGACCATGGCCCGTAGGGTCTCGGGTTCAATCTCTGTCCGGAGCACTATAGGTTGGCATCAGGAAGGGCATCCGGCTATTAAACGCATACAAGCTTCAAAATACTAACACATTAACCAACCACCCCGGTAAAAAAAAGCTGCAAGTTTACCCGGTTTGTGAAAAAAAAAGATAAATCCTTATTTTTTATAACAAATTTAGGGTTATCAATATTGCTTCCTATGGTGGTAGACTAAATCAAGTGAATGAAGATTTACAAAAGAGATTTTCTTCTGAGGAATGCAGTGAAGAGGACTTATGCCAGTTGGTTGATGAGTTTGTAAGGTAAAATTTAGCTAATACAGTCGACAAACTCAAACTACAAACTCTCATAATCCTACTTGCTTAATATCCCCCCTCTGGTACAGAAGAAAAACGGGACATTAAGCGAGGTGGGATATTAAGCAAGGTAGGATTATGAGAGTTTGTATGGAAAATGGAAAATAGAAATCAGTTTTATGTGGGGATATTAAGCAAGATGGGATATTAAAAGAGAAGATATTAACCGAGTTTGGCTGTATTCATTTATTGTTTCATTCTGCGATACTCTCGGTGTGATAATAAATCTTTCCATGCCGCCAAGCTCGGTCAACTATACAGGGTTCGCTAAAAGTTGTGATTCTGCGATTCTTGATCACGGAAGGCTGAGCTGAAATCCAAAGGTTGCCAAGAATTAACTTTTTTCTGATAAATAAGATTTCTACTAAATATTAAGATAAAACTATAACCATAGGATTTCCAAATATTATTTGTCTATTCACAAATCGATAGGGCTTGTTTATGTTTGCATGAAGTTCTGAAATAATTTCTTTACGAATTGAAGTTTAAACAGGATGGAGCGTTCACAATGAAATCAATAGCAGATTGCCTTATTCTGATAATTGATATAAAATAGTTCATCATAGGTCCGAGAAAAAAACTGAAGGTTTGACTTGAAAAATCTTTGGATCTAGGAAGGCAAAGACTTTGATCGAACCCTGCAACTATATGTTTACCAATGCGTTGATCAAGGTACATGCATGTATTAAGTAACTGAGACGGTATCATCGTACCATTGCATCACACAAGTCACATTGCAGAGATAACAAAACCGTGAAACTACCTCTGCGAAAAACAGTTCATGAACTCCTGGACTGCTTTTGCAGGAGTAGGTCAGCGTGACAAAAAGAATAGCTAGTCAGTAAAACACTTTTATACCAAATGTTCAGTATTCAAAGTACATTCAAATGTTAAATTTCATGTTATTCATTTTCATTTCATTTAATATATATTTTTAAATTATCAATAAATGATACGTACAGGCAAACAAATGGAAAAAGGTATTCAACTCATTTTCGCTTACACGCAGCCTAACATTTTCATGAACCTTTATAAACAGTTTATGAAAGTTAGGTCATTTAACGTTTATGAACTGTTTTCACATAAGATAGGATGATACAATACGTATCTCTTACAAAATATATTTCTAAGTTCTGAATTTATTTTCAGCGATGTCAAAGAAGGGAAACATAAAGAAAAAGGGTGGTCAAACTCAGGTATAATATGAGACTAGAATTCCACTATACAGGATAAAACCATACCGGGTGAGTATTGCGTCGTCAAACTAGAATTTATAACGGATTGATTGTTGGAATGTATTAACAGTTTTAACACAGCTCTGATGAATCAAAAGTTTCTTTGTAAAACATTTCAATGTGAAAGATAGCGACAAAAAACCACAAGTAGTGATTGTTGAAAAATTTTCCGTCTTATTCGGAATGCTTTATGATCAGTTCATGAAAATTCGGGGCCATTTAATGTTCATGAACTTTTCATGAACTGTCCATGATCTCCTGAAATGTTTTTTGCAGGGAAAAATTGAAAACCTTTGAATTTTTGAATATTTTAAACAAGTTTGTGTTATTATGATCACTCAAGTGCAATGGTATGATGAATAATACAGAACATTTTTCAACAATCACTGCATCTAGTTTTTTGTTGGTATCTTTCACTCTGATGAATTGAATACACAAATTGAATTGCCTCGTGTCCGATAATTATCTAATTGCTGATTGGCTTCCTTGTAGCAACAAAATCTTTGTATTGCACCGTCATTGCATTAGCAATAACAACACAGGAGTTGATCGATTATACTGCGACTCTCGACAGCGAGACGTACGCAATCATTTTTACTGCATGTTTGTAACTGATTAATTATTCGAATGTGACAAGAACATATACAGTGAAACCTGTATATAACAGCCAGCTACGAGAGGTTGATAATTAGTTGACCACCATTGACAGGTGGCCTTTATATACAGGTTTGATTCAATAGAAATTTTACACATTGCAAGAGTGACCACTATAGACCGATGGCCATTGTAGGAGGTTTGACTGTATTTCTGAACCAAATTGCAGATAAGAGGGAATTTGTAAACAAACAGCAAGTTATAGGTTGCCACAGTTGTTATTAAATTCGAGTTATCTAATGCCCATGTTTATTTTTATGGATAACAGCTTATGGAATGTCAAAGCTCGCTACTATTGCACTTACAAATATTCTTGCAAGAAAAGAATCTCAAACTGGACCAGAAGGAGTGTTGGTCAACTCAGTAAGATTTTAATTTTAATATGTATCACTATGCGTGTAGATTGTAGACAGACCGTTTCCAAATCAACATTTCGCTTTATTATCTTTTAATCAAATGCAGTACACAAATGACAATAAGATTTTTTCAAGTTTGGAAGCCTACCTGGAGCTACATTTTAATCACTACCAACACCAAAACCGTTAAATGCCATGAAAGTGCTGTAAAAACACCATAAAAATTTAAAAAAGTGAAAACCACAAATTCTTGAAGCCATAAAAAAGTTTAAAAACCATGAAAACATCCATTATTCACGATAATAAAATGTGAAAATGCCTTGAAAATGCAATGAAAATGCAATGAAATTTCACAATTTGTTTCATGGGTTTGGAGTCAGTAATGAATGTCAGGTTGAAAACCTTCTCGGATTGAATTTAAAATGCTTAAGTAATTCTAGAAAAATCTTACCAAAATGTATGAAGTTTGACTTACTTTCAAGAACGATGAAGTTCAAAAGTATGAATGTGCGAAAAATCATAATTTTAAGTAAGTAAACAATCTTGAAACCCCTGTGATAAACATTTCAGGAGTTCATGAACAGATCATGAAAGTTAAATGGCCGCAAATGTTCATGAACAATTTATAGACTGTGCATAATAAGTTCATGAGCCTTCATGAACAGTTCAAGAAAGGGAAGGGGAAAATAGAAAACCTTCTGAATTTTTGAATATTTTGAACAAGTTTGTGTTATTTCTTTTCTTCCCTGTGAAAACAGTTCATGGAAAACATTAATTGGTCCAGTTTCATGTACTATTATTAAATTGTTTATGAACAGTCGATCATGAACAATTCATGGAAGGGTTACTGAAAAACAGATCATTAATTTAACGTTCATAAACTATTTTCACGGGAAATAAGTAGTGGTAGTAGCAAGGCCGGATTTAGGTGTAAGCAGAATAAGCAAATGCTTTAGATCTTTCCGAAAATAGGCCTTTTTCATATTAAAGGTCACTTTTTTTCTCAATTAACCAATGATTTAAAGAAATTTTTGCAAATCTTTCGTAGTGTTTCAATCCATCACATCTAATTGCAAACTAATAATTTTTATAGAATTTTTTACATGTACAAATGGGTGACGCTAATTAGGCTACAGTATTTAGCACTTAACGCGGGGTCTAACTCAATTGTATCATTAAGGTGTGAAAATTTACCTCAAATCTGCAGACACCTTTGTTTTCGTGGATTAATGGTCAAGTGAAAAGTTTTGGGGATTTTTAGGGCTTATTTATGATTTCTGCTTTAGGCCCAAAATAATAGATCCGGCTCTGGTAGTAGTAGTGGTAGTATAGACAGTCACATTATAGGAATGTGCCGTCTCTCTTACGTCTAACATATTTGCTACACAAAGAACGCCACAAATAACGATCAGACATACCTGACAAAGATTATTGTAAATAAAACACGATACAATTTACAAATCATTATGAAAAGATATTACTCTCCCTTAGCCCTGTCGAAACATTTCCTTCGGTTGCCAGTGAAGGATGTCATGCAGCTGTTGAGAGGCATACGTCTTTGATCTTTGGATGTGACCTAAAAAAGGTGCTGACATGAAATAAAGAAGTAACTTAAACTTGTGGGGTGCTGATGAAGTTCATGAACATAACAGACACAACATTATCGCATTACGCTATGTTCAAATAATAAATCTGAGATTCAGTTCAATTCAATAAAGTGTTTGCAATTCAGCCCCAAAATAAATACTGCATTAGTCAATCTCATTATCGTTTATTCAACGGTTTTGTTTTCTACTGTTCATGAAGTGTTGTCCTGGATGGTGTAAAACTGATATGGCTGGAGATGAAGCACCAGACACGCCAGAGCAAGGTGAGATTACTAGTTTCAGTACGGTATAATTGTCTATGCTTTGGATTTTTCATTTATCCATAAACTTTTTGGTCGTGGCTAGATCAGGGGTAACTCAAGGACATTTTCATGACTTTTTAACACTTCTTTTATTTGTGTTAACTTCTGTTTTCGACCGATTTTAAAATTCGTTCTGCATCTCGTACCTAAATATATTACTACAAATCTGTCTTGTATAAAATGAAAAATAAAAAAATCATTGCAGCAAATGTTAGTCAGCCAAAAAGTTTTATCACCAAGTTTAGTTTAAAAGTTGAATAACTTATTTACTTTTTTGATTATACATAGTAGATTTGTGGTACATATACGGAATACGGAGGTGCAAGATGCAAAAAGAATTTTTAAAATCGGTTGAAAACTGAATTTAATACAAATAAAATAATCCATAAAAAATCATAAAATGTCCTTGAGTTACCCCTGATCTAGCCAGGATGAAACTTTTCACCCGATATGACTGGTTAGTATATTTCTAACGCCATCCAATCGTGATCCTGCAATGGATCGAACCTAAAGCCCTGGGCAAACGATGGCAACATTTGCGCGACAAATCTCTTTTTTGTTTGACGTGTGTTTTTCGTGTTTTGAAGCAGTCTTTTCAGGAGCGGCTAAACGACTAGGATTTCTCAAGAATTTTCTAGAACAACTCAGATTGAGCTTAATAACAAGCCATGGAGAAGCAACAACATCGAAAAAGTTCGATACATTTCGAACAAAATAGTTCGAAAAGAATAACGAAGACGTTCGATAACAGAAATCCTTGGAAAGACTTTGAAAATGTTTGATGGCCATCAAACACGATGCGACAAATAAAATACACGATGCAACACGTCAGACAAAATCGAAAGAGTGGCTAAACGACAAGGACTTTCGAAGGATTTAAAAGTCGCGCAAATGCTGCCGTCGTTTGCCCAGGGCTTAAGACTGTGCGAGTAATGGTTCAAAGCCTTAAACACTGCATCAAGACCATTCACAATGGTTTTATTATTCTGTATCGAAGTCACTGGATTTATTAATAATGAAAACTTGAAACTTGAAAACCCCATCAGCATGTTTCAAATAAGCTCGTAGCAGACCTGTGTCAGTTTTGTCCTATAAATGTTTTAATGTTTTTAAAATGCACATAATATACTAACAACATTTTAATAAAACACAAATTCAGCTTGCTAGTGTTAAATGATTAGAAATTAAGGTATTTGAGAAGCTACCCAATAATCCGCTGCAGAGAAGCCGTTATCCGATATCCGATATCCATTATCCTTTTATTTTATTTTGTTGACACCCCATTGTAGGTGCCGACACCCCTTGTTATCTCGCAATGATACCGGATGGTGCAAAAGAACCACATGGAAAGTTTTTAAGAAAGCGTTCTGTTGCTGATTGGCTAACAGCTGAAATAATATCATAATAGATTATAATATTTAATGCAATCTATATATAATCTAATGATAGATTTAATGCCGAACAATTTGAAAAGCTGTAATTGTTTTTTATGATATGAGAATAATATTTGTTGAATAGAATAATTTTGATTATTCAATTTTTGTAGAAAAAAGTTCTTAACAGAAACATTTTTTTTTAGTTTTTCATTTGAATATTTCTTTTCTTATTAGAGTAACGTCATTCATTTGACGTCATCATATCTGGGACATGTAGCCTCATACTCATTCACTCTAAAATTTATCATCATCCGATAGACAATAACTACTTGCATTAAACGTGTTGTAGCTCTTTAGAACTTTATCCTCAAAGGTATTGGGTTTAACCCCAGTCAGGAGTACAATTGGTTGGCATCAGGAAGAACAAAAATCTACTAGCAAGCCATCGCGGTGGAAAAAGCAGCATAACTAGTGCTTCTGACCAGGTTGTAAAAATGGGCATTTTGCCCGAAATACAGGCGTGGTAGTATTTGTATATTTGGGAACTTGAGTGATGTGATACCTTCAAAATTGCATGATCCTTTCAATTTTTTGTCTCAAAATTGCTCGAAATGTCATTAAAATTGGTTTTAGTAAGAGGATGTTACATCCCATACCTCCAGGAATTACGGTCATGGATATCTCTGTGTTTATTGTTTGGTGGGGGTGTTTGGTCTTGGCCGTGTAATAAATAGTACGCCTGCAGAATTCTACCTTTTTTTCGGCATGTTATTTATCTAACTTCATGTTCTGAAGTAGATTATATTTTCTCAAAACAGACGTAAATACATTTTGTTAATAATCCTTTTTTAAATTTCTCTATTCACATATCTATTCATGATATAGAAAGTTCAATTCGTTTAGTAGAATTTTATGCTTTTTTCCTTCTTTTTTTTTAATATTATATACTTAACCCATTGTCATTTCGGAAAACCATGCGGAAAACGTATAAAAGAGATACAAAACTTCCTGTTATTCAAAATACACGTGACAATTTTCTTTTAAAACCAAAACTAAGTTTTCATTTAATAAATACAGTATCCTGCAATGCATATACAAAGTTCAAATATAATTCAAAAATAACTTGACTTATATAAAACCATTGTTAATGATATCAAGTTTTAAAAAAAAGCTATATCTACAATATTTAAATTATCTGTAAAACGTTGTCTTACTGATTGAACATAGGGCTCAATGCAAAATATAGCAGAGCTTTAAAGAATAAAAGTAAGAGAATCAGACAGTCATGTTTGCTACTTGAAGTTTCACCCCGAGGCGATCATCAGGCAATCTATTCAAATCTATTCAATCTATTGAATAAATTGCCTGATGATCGCCTCGGCGTGAAACTTCAAGTAGCAAACATGACTGTCTGATTCTCTGACTTTTATTATCTCAATATTTAAATTATGTTTGTTGTTCAAAGTCCTTATTGTTACAGTTATTGCGTTTTCTCTCTGCATAGCTATTGATAATCTCTCCTGTAGGTGCTTTCTAGATTGGGGGAACCAGATATAGCACTTTTTAATCGTATGTTTATTTCTTTGAAGAAGGATAGCGTGGATGGCCCATAGCATGTGACAATTGGAAAATCTTTCACGAAGTTGAGAAATTCCTCAGAAAAATATACATACAATCTTTTTAAAAAGGCTTATAAATCTTGCTTCTCATGGGCATATTGAAGATTTGTAAAGCTATATTCTAGATGCGACATTTTACCATTTTCTACTGAATCTTTAAGGTTACATTTTATTTAACAAGAACACCTAGTCACAAATTTGAGAAAAACTCCGGAGAGTAACTTCCATTGCACTTCGACGGGGTTTTTCAAATAGAACTTTGGGAGGATGGACATAAAACTTTTCACATCATGAAAAAGATCCTCCAAATATATTTTTAATCGGAAATCTTACTCTAAAATGAGAAAAACAAATTATACTAAAAATAGAAATTTAGACTAATAGGCTAAACTAACATTTATACCTCGAAACATTTGTATTGTAAAACATTGTTTTTGAATTTTGCAAAAGATACCCTCTAATATTTGAATGTTCCCGTATACTAAAAGTAAGGAAGTTACCCCCGGGAGCAAAATCAAAAAAAAATTGTTGGGTTTGACCTTAAATAAAATGAATAAAAACTCAATCATATTCTTCCAAAAAAATGTATACATTTATCAGAAAACATTCTTAAACATCAGCTGTTTCTATTGTCTCTACAACTCACCAGTTTATCTACTCCAACAGCCAAAAGAGTTAAATATAAAGATCTAGGTCAACAATTTTCCAAACTTTTTGGCCTTGACTTGAACCCCAACAGAGCTTTTTCATATCAGCAATGTTGGTGTTCCATAACAATATATCCCGGGGGTCTGAATGGTCTTTTCAAAATACACCACCAGGGTTATAAATCTTTTCTTTAAATATTTCTTAAGGGATTCATTGGGAACCTATGTAATAGCTCGATTGTGAAGATTTGAATGTAATTTCTAAACAATGAACCAGTCATGGGAACTGACGATTAATGACGCTGCTGCACTGCAGAAAAAACTAGATATTTGTAAAAAACGGGTTTGTGAGAAAAGGCAACTCACCGACTCACCGACTTGAAAAAGTAATTTTCCGCGGGTTTTGATCAATGTGACCACTTAGCTGTTTCGTGATCTATTTATCAACTTTTTCATATTTTTGAGTTATTTTGATGCCCATGAGTTCGATCAAAGTTCACATACATGGCAAAAACCTTTATTCATCTTATCTAGAAGCTTTATAATGCAGAACATTAACATTCGTGAAATTTTACAAATTTGAATGAAAAGCGTAGCAAAAGTTGAGAAAGTCGGCAAGTCGGTAAGTTGCCTTTTTCCACCCACCCGTAGCAAAGCTTGTAAGTACATTTTTCTAAACGTAAGACTATATTTTCTTCGATTGGAGTTAAACATTCTTCTTAGTATCCAAGTTTTAAAGAATTTACCAACAGTTGGAAATACAATAAAATATCTTTTTTCAAAATAAGAAATTTTGAATCAAAGCAAAAATCATTTTCAAAATTCTAATTGTAAGCATCCATTTCTCCAACGAAAAAGCTATAAAGAAATGTAATAATAATTAAGTCTTTCCAATAACGCTACGGTTTTTGTTATTATTTCTATAAGTTATTCATGCGAAACTGTTACATTGTATAGATGTTATGGACGATGAAGATTCTTCATAACACATAATATACTATCATACTGGGTTTATTTGACTAAGGTATATACTATAGAAAACAAAAGTGAATTGAAAATGTTCAACATAAAAGAACAGTCATGATTAAGAAAGTTTGAGAACACCTTAGTTGTTATTTGGAACACGAAAGCTCAACATCATCATCTTGAAGGTAAGCTAATTATTTTATTTATTATTATATATGGTCTTATATGGCCATATTTCATAGTTTGTAATTTGAAATTTATATTTGTTAAGCTATTTTCCGTAGTTTGAATATTGAAATGCTGTATATCTATGAAGGTTGATTGCAAATGAGGCAAATATGCTATTAATTTCAAGGACAATTATTTGAACACAGTTTTTTGTAGAAAGTATAATCTTATCAAATATTCCCAGCTAACGCACTCATCTCAAACGTTCTTTGATCTTGATAAAAAACATTTTCAGTCCTCCGAATGGAATTGAGATGTCCCCTAATCGATCATCCAATTGCTTTCGACCGAATGAGCAACGATAAAATTAATTCATCACATCAAAATTGATTTTATCGAAAGACTACACAACAACCCCATTGAACGTGTTTACGGATCTACCCAACTTATTTACAAACAGACAATACTATTAATATAGAGATATTTGTGGCCTTCACAACATTTGATTATTAAAGTTTGCACATTTATTTGAGGTGGATTCCATTTACAGAGTCCTGATGGTCTCTTTTATAAATACTTTTAATACATTTCTTATATCAATCATTCTGTTCGTGTTCTGTACTCTGTCATCGAGTTTCTTGTTTTGAATTTTAGAAATATTAAATGTCAAACTTGATATTATCAATTTATTTGGGATAATAATCCAGCCTTAGGATTTCGGTTCATAATAGATTTTTTATAAGCTCGTTCCAAAAAGCATAATACCCCATTATTCACGCTTATTTTCATGCTTCGTAAGAGATAATATTGATGTGGTTTGAAGCTCGCTAGAGCATTGCATGACTTCAGAGATTTTATAATGTCTATGGCTAGAACAATCAGGACGTACTATATCAGCATGGAATCGCTATTACCTGCACACTGTATTATTTTATATCTATGATGACGTGTTTGGATAAATCCCATAGTTCTCTTAACTGTAAACAATATGAAAGTCAAGATTACAGTTAAAAATTAATACTGAAAGGATAGTATTTACTTTGCTAAAAACTGAATATTGACAGGCGAACATTAAAAGGGGCATGCAGATGCAAAGCATACACATTTATCATATTTAATCACCTGAGTGCCACGCCACGTCAGACGATGCCAAGCTTTATACAGTCAGAAGCAGAGCCATCTATTCACAAGAGTTAGGACACTCATGCCATTTTTGTTTCTTTTTGCCTGGACCCGAGCACATTTTTAATAGTGCGCATGTGCAGGAGAATGCTGTGTGTTTGTTTTCAGCCATATTTTATATTGTATTTTTCGTGCGTTTCACTTGAAATGATTGAGAACCTGTTTCCCGAAAGAACAAAGAAGGCGTCCAAAAATCACGTGACTGGCATCTGTCCAATAGGCAGGTCCACTAAAATTTAAGTATGAACTTTAAACATATCCATACGAAGATCAAAGGATAAGTTTAATATCCCCGATTTTTTTTTCAAAATTATCGACAAACCATCTAGATATTTGTCTTCAAATGACATTGCGTAACCATGGTTACGAAACGGCAAGTTTTGGTGGGTGAAGGAATGTGACGTCATAATCCGGACAAAGTGAGAAATCTACTATTATCATGACTTGATATCCATAATCGTTCATCCATCAATTCGTCATTTTTTATCCAAATTTTTCGTGAATAGTATAATCAGAACCGCTGATTTTTAAACGAGACTAAGGGTAAAGTTTTGTTTCTTTTTTCGGTTTGTCCTTTTTGTAACGAAACAAAACAAATCTTTTCCATATCTTTCTCTCGCGGTTCCCGACCGCAAACGAACAAAATCAAGTTTTCCCTATTCGATTTCTAAAAGCCCTATAAAAGCCCAGGCTTTGCATCATCGACGCTGGAAACGTCATCACCAATCTATTCTATGTTTCTATTCAGTTCTCGGCCAGGCCGATCTGCACGTGCACGACGTGTGAACACACTGTTTTTGTCAAAGACCTTCAAAGGGGCAGGTCTAAAACCCGGACACAGGTAAAATGCCGGATAAAAAACACAGATAAAATTCCATTGTTCTTCCGTATATCACACTTCTGCTCCCGCGTCTAGTTAACTCGCGTTCGGCGGCAGAAAACAAGCATTTTAAAGTTGAAATATTCAACATTCTAACGTAACAAAAACGTTAATTACAATCGAATTGTATAATTCAAAACGTATATCTATTTGAAATTATTATCTCAAGCAATACAATTTGTCAATTTAAAACCAATATACGTTTACAGTTTTATAAAATTCATAGTTTAATATATAGTTAAATTTGTCAAAACCAATGCAGCGCTGTTATTATTTCTATTTGCGTTATTCTTCAGTGTGATTGTGGCTCGGTTATGCAGTAGTTGATATGGCTATGTTTATGGAAATTAGATAATAAGATTTGTTTGCGTGCATTTTATTGCCGGAACTTGCTGATGAGTCCTGATCTCTGATCTTTTGTTAAGCAGTGATTATTATAGCGCATATAATTTCGTATTTCTCAACTAATGTATTAAATGTACTAATTCAAATGCCTGCGGAGTTCTGTGTGCAGTCATAAAGTAATACACGAAGCAACAAAATCTATTTACTACCAGCCAAGACAAATATCCGTTATTAGTTTCTTTTTTCATAGATCAATTAAAAATTGATAACTGTTAAATATATTAACGATCTCAAAACAACCTTTTACAGGGATTAATAGATTTGATAAAAACTCTGTAATCCCAAATGATCTTATATCGAGTGCATAGTATCAGATCAGTGTATAACAGTACCCTTTATGTGTATTATTTCCGCAAGTATATATTATTTCGAAATGAAGACGTCAATATGTACTGTCTCTATTTGCGATGTTGGATGATTGCTAGAATTACTCCTTCTATAATGTCTATATTTCGTGATTGTACATCAATTAGCCTGCGAAATCCATCATCTCCTTTAGAAAAGCACAGGACATGTCCTTGTTTGTATATGGCTTCTTAAAAAAGCCGGATAGAATTTTTTTGTTTCTATATACCGACAAGATGAGCAGTGTTGACTAACTTTACTAGGATTGTCATTATACGACTCTATATAATGACATTATACGACTCAATAAATTAAATTGGTCTACCCATATCAATTTTATCAAAAGCAAAATTAGAAAAAATATTTATTCATTAATTAGATTAAAAAACTTTCTTTCTGTGCAACACAAATTACAAATTTACAACTGTATGATCAAGCCCCATTTTGAATATTGTATTGAAATATGGGGTCATGGACATGGCACTGTAAAGGGCCATTTACACTGCAGCAAAAAAGGCACGGTACTCGTCAATTAACACATCAAAGGTGTGAAGGTGTCAAGTGTTTTTGAGCACGGGCCAAGCAAAAACACTGTCTAAACGGCTTTTTCAGACATTGAAAAGCGGCACCGTGCCTACTATTTTGATCGGGCCGAGATCATTTCTGGAGGTAGTCTCGGCCCGCTCAAAAAGTGGGCACCGTGCCGTTTTGCAGTAATTATGACGTCATCGTAGAAGTTGCGTCTCTTTACAGTGGAATTCTGAGGTTTTCTAATAAAATCAGTAACAGACTAAAGATTACCAAAGCTAGATAAGCACATTAAGCATATTTTGTTACGTATTTCTTTTGAAAATTAATGAAGTTTCTGTAATATAATGTTTAATTATGCAAATTGTAATTACGAATGCGGAGCGTAAATTTAGATGTGTATTTTGTCACAGAAATACTGATCTGGCGTGGTAGCATGTTCAGGAGGTGAAAGACTAAGCCAAATGTATTTGAATTTTGCTCAATGGAGATAGGAATGTAACAAAAACTTAAATATTATAATTGATGAAAAACATAGTGATTTTCAGTTCAACGGAATCCTTACAAGTTATTTAACATAATTGAATCTCAATTTATCGAATTTCACCTGTAAAACCATTAAATAATGAGAAACCTATAATTCAGTTTGTAAGTTTTCAATCTCGGACCGCGTAAAAATAGGCACGGGCGATCCTGAAAACAGTTTTTAATAAGCTGTGTAAACCCTGAAAAAAAACAGCATGGGCCGCATTCTTGTTAACACCTCGGGTGTTAATTGACGAGTACCGTGCCTTTTTTGCTGCAGTGTAAATGGCCCTTAAACCTCCCTTTCGTTAAACATCTTACACATAAAATGCATTCGAATTATTATGGGGGTGAGACCTCGTACCCATGCAGAACCTTTATGTAAACGCTTTGGTATTCTTCAGTTGGAGGATCTTTACACTTCTAAAGTCTTACTGTTTCTGCATAATGTCATCAAGGGTAAAGTTCCATCACATTTTAAAAATGTTTTTGTCTTTCAGCCACGTCATCGTCGAATACAAAACAAACATTGTTTCTAGAAAGATATTATGATGTCTGCACTGTCAAGAACTGCAATATCTGTTGTGACTATTAAATCTTATTTCTTCATTGCTCATTTTTCTAGTCCCCTTCATAATTCTTTCCCCCTCATTAACCATATAATTGGTTTTCCAACTGAGTTTATTATCTATTGTAATTAAATCATATTTTCAAATGTATTTCACACCTTTTATAATATTGTTAATTCTTTATTTTCAAATGTATTTGAAACATTTTATAATTTATTCTGTTCATTTAGCCATATTTAATATTACTATTATTATCATTCTCATTGTTAATTTTTCTTATTTAAATGTTGTTTTAAATTTTACAAATTATCTAAATATAACATTTCTTTAATCATTTTATAAATTTAGAGGCATCCCAAATAAACAAGCATTGATTGCTTCAGGGATTAACCTTATTATGTATCATTAATTAACTTTCAACTACGTCGATTTGTATATTATTATTATTAAGTGTTTTACATGATTAATTAAACATCTATCTATATCCTTGTCATTTGATTGTTGTGTTAATTTCGCGTAAATTGATTGAGTTTGGAAATAAAGGCTGTACTTGTAACTTACTTAGAATCAGTGGATTTCCGTTGGTTGCCAAATGCCATTAAAAATGCATGGTATATGTTTTTGCGATCCTAGCAAGCAAGACGCTGTTTTTCCAAAAAATATACAAAATTATGGTTCGAAACCGGATCTGTTTTAATGTGAGTGACATTTCAACTTTCCACTCCCACCAGTGATCAGTTTACACAAGTTTACACAGCCTAGATTTATCTATTTTGTCTAAATAAAAGTTGTAACTCCAGTATTTCGTTTAACTTCCTCCAAGTCTCATTTATTTGATGACGATTTTGATATGTTGGTAAGTGACCAAACATCAAAATTCGGCAAATCAGAGTAGGCGGAACTTAGAGCTATTCTATAATTTTGTGAATGAATCGCGGTCTGTAACGCAGACTAGTATGTCGGTTATTATCGGTTTTTCGTTGAAATTGGATTTTTATACTTCTTCGACTCTATATCTCCAGATCGATTTGCTCTTTATTATTTAAATCACTCCAAAGTCAAAATGACCTTTGTTCTTCATATTAGGCGTAGGGGCATGCTGCCCGAAAAAATTTCCTGGGAAAATTCTAACAAGTGGTATTTTATAGGGGCATTAATTAATGTTACTTTGTTTTTTCTATTTACGGAACGCCAGAATGGCTGGTGATAGCAATATCGGTTAGTACTCAGAATTCTTATTGTATTCTGGTGAATGAACCACTACTGATATGCCAGACAAATAACTCAAATCAAAACAGAGATATTTCAAAAACTTCCGAAATCAGAAGTTGGGGTGTCACACACCCCTACACCCGTACTATTTTCGGCCTTGCTTGATATCATGATATATAGTCATTAGATGTATATCGGATATAATTGGAAACATTTCATGACAATATATCTTGACTGTAATCAGATACAGCCATTCAAGTTGATATGGGGATATTTTTAGGGGTTTTCAAAATGCTGATATTTCACTTTCAGAGGCAACGTGTGTGTGTGTGTATAATTTTATTTCGATTCGTAACCAAAATGAGCAAATGCTCGTTTATACATTGATACGAATTTAAAAGTAAGTTATTAATTATAATATTGTAAATTAGTAGAAATAATGATAAGGATAATAGTATTAATAATATAATATAATTTTTATTTTTATTTTATTATTTTATTATTATTATTATTATTTTTTTTTTTTTGTTTTTTTTTTCGTTTTTTGAACGAGATAAGTTCCATAATTATGGTCTCTCAAATGAGAGCGAGACATGCCAATGACTAGTAGTATCACTGAATGTAAAACCTGGACATGTATGAATACAAATTAAAAAGTTTTCATGAAAATGAAACCAGTTTTGATAAGTTAGAAGCAACCTTTCAAATTGACTAATTATGGTTGACTAACTTTCCAACCACCGGTGATCATTTTACATAAGTCTAGATTTATCTATTTCATCTAAATAAAACGCTGTAACTCCAGTATTTCGGTTGAAGTCTCACTTATTTGATGACGGTTTTGATATGTTGGTAAAGTGACCAACCATCAAAATTCGGCAAATCAGAGTAAGCGGGACTTGGAGCTAGTCGTTGAAATTGGATTTTTCTACTCCTTCGACTCTGTTTCTCCAGATCGATTTGCTCTTTTTTATTTAAATCATTCAAAAGTCAAAATGACTTTTGTTCTTTATATCTAAATAAATTGCACGTGAATTAACACGGCTTTTGTAAATAATACATTAGTTGAGAAATACGAAATTATATGCGCTAAAGAATCACTGCTCAACAACAGATCAGAGATCAGGACTCATCAGCAAGTTAGTGCCGGCACGAAAATAAATCTTATTTGTCTAATTTCCATAAACATAGAACATAGCAATATCAACTACAGCATAACGGAGCCACAATCATACTGCAGAATAACGCAAATAGAAATAATAACAGCGCAGCATTGGTTTTGACAAATTTAACTATATTAAACTATGAATTCTATAAAACTGTAAATGTATATTGGTTTTAAATTGACAAATTGTATTGCTTGAGATAATAATTTCAAATAGATATACGTTTTGAATGATACAACTCGATTGTATTTAACGTTTTCGTTAAGTTAGAATGTTAAAGATGTTAACGTTAAAATGCTCATGTTTTGAATAAACGTTGTTTCAAAATATATTAACTTGATGACATCAAGTTGATGTTGTTTTCTGCCGCTGAACGCGAGTTAACCAGACGCGGGAGCAGAAGTGTGAAATAAGAAAGAACAATGGAATTTTATCTGTGTTTTTTATCCGGCATTTTACCTGTGTCCGGGTTTTAGACCTGCCGCCTTCAAAGTGTTCGTTCAATTCCAACCGAAAAGGTTCACTCGTCTTTACCAAAGCCTCACCGAAAAGTAGGCAGCATTCACTTGGAAATATATATATACATTTGATATTTAGAGAAGAGACCTCACTCATATACTAGTAAAATCACTGACTTTTGGATATTGAACACCATTACTGGAACGGCCATCTTGGTCACCAGAACATACAAAGAAATCAACTGCCAACCTGTCAATGGTCAACAAAGAAAGAAAAGGGGCTACTAATTATTTTAAGAATAATCATTTAGAAATAAGGAATTGTTATGAAAAATTATTATATTTGCATTTTGATCTGATACTTGCAACGGAAACAACTCCCATTTGTCAACGAATTTATTCTTTGGCATTTCCCTTTGCGATTCGCTCCTCTGATGATCCAATCGTGGTGAAATATATAAGGGCAATGGCGTTTCGCTCCCCCTGGTCTGCCAACGCAGCGTATCAGATCTCTTTAATTATTATGATTATTAATATTGAAATCCAAAAATGACAATTTCATACCACACGGACAATGGCCTATACCAATGGATGTCGCTATACTATATACTATACTAAAATATAATGTAACAAAAACAAATATGATAATATAATATAAATAATAGAACATGATTAAATTGAATACTATTATCAATACTATTAACTTGGCTACTCTCAGTAAAAAATATCTTAGCTAAAATAATGATAGCTATATCACTATCTTTCACTATAATATAAATTTAAATTATCAACACTATATATAAAAGATATGAAGAAAAAAGAACATTCAACAAACATTGCCTGGAAGACAATATTGATAACTACATCAGTTTTAAGATGCCTAGATAATAATTTTAATATCAATTTGCATGATTTCAATTTGTCATTAATGCTATACTAGACAACAACTAATATTGTGTCTTTGCTGATATTACTTCCTGAAACTATGAGTCATCCGTTATGAATTTACCATGAGCAATAAAGGAACCTACTGCAACCCACTGCACTTGAACCTGCCATTAGAGAATACCCTATCACTCTCTAGTTTCATAACAATAAGACCAATTTACATCTAAAAAGATCTTTGTTTTGAGAACCAATACAGCAGATCAGCAAAATATAGTTCGGAATGATTTGAAACTTAACAGCAGTACAAGCATGTGTGAATATGTATTACCTGAGCTGTGTGACCACCTGAAATGAACAACAGTAATTCCTGGGACCAAATGGTAACCATGACAACAATATTGATTATTACTATAACCTATGCCTACATCTGAACAGGTAAGTTAAAGATTATCAGACTATCCATATATAACAATAGAATTAGTTACCTGAGCAGAGTGACCACTTCAAATTAATGTATGAGGAACTACTATACTGGGTCAATATGCTGTGCACACGTGCCGAATGACATCTCAAACAACTATAACATATCTAATCCTCATAAAGGAGGGCCATTCATACACTTCTGCCTGAATACCTGAGCTTAATGACCATCTGGGGTATATAATTGGAATATCCTTGCTCGAATAGTAAACATAGGAACCATTATGTGTAACAATTTTAATTATATATTTTTTTAATGTCCTATTCATTAGATTAAAATATAAAAACCTTTTGTGAATAGAATGACCCTGACTGTAGTGTGCTCTGGGCGGGGGGAGAGAGCTAAGCCTTGATTGAATACGAAGAATGAAGCTGTGATCTAAAATACTGCTTGTTCTGAAAATCAAACCATGCATGTTGGATGGCGTGGTCTGCTCCCGTTTGTTGTGGAAATAACATTAGTTTATAGGTAAGACTAATTCGGTGTATCATTACCGTTGTAATACTGTAGAGAAGAACAGTAAGGGCAATTCCTGCTCCCATGAAATCCATAAACAGCCAAGTAATCAATGTTAAGCTGAAGGAAATCTCTCGCCATTTTAAAAAAATAGTGGGAATTATGGAATGGTCTCTCTATTAATGGGGGATTTTTTGAAAATTTACGACAACCACCCCCCTCTGAAACGGCCCCTAAAAAAGTTTTTGGACATAAAACAACAACACAATAGAAAATTATGTCAATCTACTGGAAGAGCAACAAAGAACTGTAACTTTGAAAAATGTGACCGCATACATTCATAACAACTGTACCAGAAAGGTACATGGATCTTCATTTCAAATATAATATAATTATCATTTCAAATATTATATAATTATCATTACAAATACAAGTAAATATGAACCAAATTAACATTAGTTGACTAATAGTTTATACCAAGTGATGTATTTGGAACAGGACACACTCCAATTAATAATGATCAAATAAAACCAGTAAATATTATGAAATCAATAATCTTAAAATCAATAGAGCAATCTATCATAAACTAATTTAGAACAGACCCAAGTAATGACACACATAGCCACATTTATTTAAAATACACCATAGCGACATCTGGAGGCTACGCAGTTGACCTCTCCTGAAATTGAAAATTTACAACACTAATTGATACTAACCAAGAACAATTTACATCAAAAGAACCCCAAACTGTCCCAATAAGGATGTCGAGAGTGGATAAATAGAATAAGTAGAAACAAAACATGACTTAACTCTCGGCTACCCTTATACCCAACCAGTCCCAAAAAATAGCTTACCAGACATATACCAATCTAGCAACTTTCAGTTGGAGCAACATAGTTTCATAACCAAAAAGAAAACTATCTTGATGGTATTTCTCTTATTATCAATCACACTCCACCATATTTGGGCATACCAGCCCTGCCGAGGAGTATGACTAATGGATCATTTGACAAACCTAATTGTACCACTCATTCTGTAAATTTGTCAATTATGTAGTACCTCTACTATTGACAATTCAATTAACCTAGTTTCATAACCAAAGGAAAGTTACTTCAATAATATTCTCTTATTATCAATCACACTCCACCATATTTGGGCATACCAGCCCTGCCGAGGAGTATGACTAATGGATCATTTGACAAACCTAATTGTACCACTCATTCTGTAAATTTGTCAATTATGTAGTACCTCTACTATTGACAATTCAATTAACCTAGTTTCATAACCAAAGGAAAGTTACTTCAATAATATTCTCTTATTATCAATCACACTCCACCATATTTGGGCATACCAGCCCTGCCGAGGAGTATGACTAATGGATCATTTGACAAACCTAATTGTACCACTCATTCTGTAAATTTGTCAATTATGTAGTACCTCTACTATTGACAATTCAATTAACCTAGTTTCATAACCAAAGGAAAGTTACTTCAATAATATTCTCTTATTATCAATCACACTCCACCATATTTGGGCATACCAGCCCTGCCGAGGAGTATGACTAATGGATCATTTGACAAACCTAATTGTACCACTCATTCTGTAAATTTGTCAATTATGTAGTACCTCTACTATTGACAATTCAATTAACCTAGTTTCATAACCAAAGGAAAGTTACTTCAATAATATTCTCTTATTATCAATCACACTCCACCATATTTGGGCATACCAGCCCTGCCGAGGAGTATGACTAATGGATCATTTGACAAACCTAATTGTACCACTCATTCTGTAAATTTGTCAATTATGTAGTACCTCTACTATTAACAATTCAATTAACCTAGTTTCATAACCAAAGGAAAGTTACTTCAATAATATTCTCTTATTATCAATCACACTCCACCATATTTGGGCATACCAGCCCTGCCGAGGAGTATGACTAATGGATCTTTTTGACAAACCTTATTGTACCATTCATTCTGCAAACTTTTCAATCATGTCGTACCTCTACTATTGACTGCAATTCAATATTACAATGTATTTTATTATACCTACTTGACATCACCAAATCCACATACCAATCATATCATATTATCATTATAACCAGAATGGCAAACTCAATCATCAACACCGTGAGTTTCACACAGGACGACGAGGAAGAGAATGCTCTTCTTCAGGAAGTACCTGATAGAGATCTCTGTACCTCTGAAACAACATCAACCACCATCACCTCAACCGCATCAACAACGACACCAACATCAACAACCCAATATATCATGATTAACCCTTTAGCTGTTGAGATACCATCATCACAAAGGTATTTACCTCGCCTTACAACCATGGCCAAAGCAACAAAACCAGACATACAACCACCACCACCACCAACCGCAACGATCACCACAAACATGCTACCAACGCCAACTGTCACCTCAACGGATATATCGGAACCTATGGAAGTAGACACACCATGTCCACTACCGAACCAACCTCGAAAAGGACAACAGCTACTACCAGATGACTTCCTGATCAAAACATTAATCGACACAGGCAACCCGACACCAACCAACCAGACCGTTATTCAATTCTTCCTTACCGTCTTGAACCTCTTATCTTTACCACAAGACGGTATTGACAGTTTTGAACCACCGAAAGATATCAACAACCATGTAAAATCAAACCAATTCCGGAACTTTGTTGATCATCTAGAAATGATCTTACTAGAAATTCTACAGTTAAACTTCCTAAAAGAGTGTCAAAGCAAAGACATTCTTCTTGGATACGAAGAAATACGTGTGGCAAAACCATCAAGCGCACTATCTGATAGAATAAAAACCGAATACCTAACAAAACGAAAAGACCTAACCATGACTTACCTCAAAACAATAAACCAGTTGCAGATTGACTCTACAAAACAAAACCTACCATCGCTGGTAGACCATTTCTCAGTCAGTTATCTGCACCCGGAAAGACCGATCGGCGATAAAGTAGCACTAACAAAAATAATCAACAAAGCATGGTGCGTATTATTCCCATCCATAAAGAAAAACCTGAAATCCAAACATACCAAGCTAAATGTAATGATTAGGTTGGAGTCTCAAAAAGATTCTACTACCGGCCAACCAACATCATTACCACCACCTTTGATGGCACCAGAAAACCGCAAAAGACCATCAACCTCAACAAAAAGACAGTCAAGGGACAGGAAACGCTATACCAGCCCTGACCCTGACAGACATCAATCATCAAACGAAGATTTGAGGCGCGGATCCCAAACCAGGAGCCCGTCTCGAGACTCAAGGCGTCGATCAACCTCACATGAGTCCGGACAGGATACTAGGAACCACACTAGAGACCTGTCCCATGACTCAAGACACCAAAGAAACTCTAGAAATCAAGCACCCACTAACCGTCAGAACAACAACAACAACCGAGACCAAAGTACACCTCCACGCAGAAGCCAGAATCAAAGTAACAACTACAACCGGAGATAGCAAAAAAACGAATCTCAACCACCATCACAACCAATACTATTAACATCTGCCAATCAAGTAATAACCCCACTTATCAAACCAATTAATGAACCAATTATCAAGAACAAAACCAATCTGAATACCAATAACCTTGAAGGAAAAACAACCTGTTCATTCAAGAACTTCTTACATTACTTGGAACAAACCTTTGAAAACTACCAACTTCAGCTCTCATCACCTACACACAAGGCACTGAAAGAAATCTACAAACTTCTCCAAGATACGGGTTTCATCCATCACGAGCAAGACCTCAATAAAACCAAAAGCCTATTGAATCAACTTGTCCCACCTCGAGTCGTAAACCTTAGCAGCATAAACTTGCCGACACAAATAATGAATCTCCTCAACATGGGACCAAACTTCTGTCTTGAACCAACGGAGCTCTACCCGAATATGTACCTTCAAGAAGTTTTTGAAAAGATGGACAACCAAATACGCACACATTATTTTAAAAACAGCTATAGTAATAGTAATGCAACACATGAACTCCAACACCTTATCCGAAAATTTCAACACCCGATTGCTAACGCCTGGGATGACCACATAACCAAACCAAGAGGAAGGAAATTACCAGCCAACGTAGAACGATTTCTCAAACAATTCAAGAAAGATTTGCTACTTACAAACCATATTACTTCTACCGAACAAACCAATCACCACATAATAAGTCAACTAAAGAATCTACAACAGGAACATAACCTCATCATCAAACGAGCTGACAAAGGAGGCGCCCTCACAATTTTAACCTTATCACAATATACCGAACGTGTGATGACACATCTAGCAGACACAACCACCTACTACCATTTAAAAGAAAACCCTCGACCACGGTTCAAAAAAGAATTACACACATTCTGCGAAAATCTACACAAGAACAACCTGATTGATGACAAAGCACTAGATCTACTTAAAATTGATCCTGGAAATGGGAACCCTCAATTCTACATCCTTCCAAAGATTCACAAACAAAATGCTCCTGGAAGACCAATCATATCTGCATGTACTGCTCTGACAGACCCACTCTCAGCTTATGTTGATTACCACATCAACCCATTAAGGCAACTTATTCCATCTCACATTGAAAATACACCAGACTTATTGAGCAAACTGGAAACACTAACCTTACCACCTAATTGTACACTGGTCACCTTAGATGTCTCAAGTCTGTACACTAACATCCCTCATAAAGAAGGACTAGCAGCCGTAGAAAGTTTCATCAATGAGAACCTACATGCGTACAATGGACCACCACCACGAACCTTACTAGCAATGATTCAAAGAATACTTACCACAAACTATTTTCAATATAACGACAAGTTCTACCTACAACTCAGAGGAACTGCAATGGGCACAAGAATGGCTCCTGCATATGCAGACATATTTATGCATGTTCTTGAAAAGAAAGCCCTAGACCAGCATCCACTATCACCGCTAATTTATTTCAGATATTTGGATGATATCCTAATGATATGGCCACACAGCTCGGACGAACTGCACAACTTTGTGGAGACCCTTAACAACACCTGTAGTACCATAAATTTTACCATGGAATCTTCCACAAGCCAAATAGCATTTCTAGACCTTAAAATTTACATTGAGGATGACACCCTGTTAACAGATCTCCACACAAAACCAACAGACACCAATAACCTTCTACCATACCAGTCATTTCACCCAGAACAGACTAAAATTGGGATTGTTAAATCACAAACAGCAAGGTATTACCAAAACATTTCAAACCCTGCCATACTATACCTGCGATTATACCTCTTATACACAATTTTCATGGAGAGGGGCTACCCATCTACGATAACATTGAGAGCAATAAAAACAACACTGGAAAACCAAAAATTTCCAAAGAAAAATTTGTTCACAGTAAAAAGAAGGCTACCTCTTGTCCTACCATACCATCCAATTTTTCAAACAACTCAACTATTAATCAACGAAACCCTAAAGCCATTTCTAGAACAACAAGTCTGTTTACATCAATTACAACCACAAATTGTATACTCAAGACATGAAAACTTACGTGATCTCATCATACGAACAAGAGACCCGATTCACACAAATCAATAATCAATCAACAATCACATACCTACATACCTACAGTAAAATACACCTACATGGACTAATTATAAAGCAAATTAAAGAGTTTTAAAAAAATTTAAAATAAAAAGTCCACTTACCAACAAACTAATGTCACAGGAAAGACTACCACCATCTTTACGGAAACCAGCATATTATTACAAAACCAACTATCTCACTTTGATACCAATCACAGCTTGAAGCACCTCGTGTAAAATCTTGCAGCAACAGATCATCTGTCTCTTTTGCGACGACAAATCAAAGAAGAAGGATCAAGCCAATTGTGTATTATTACCAATTACTTTTTACCAACTTTCACTACCAGTTACTTTTTACCAACTTTCACTACCAGTTACTACTAGTTACTGACTAAAGAAGAAAATAACCAGGTATGAAATCATTAACATTTGATTACAAGTAAAATCACTGACTTTTGGATATTGAACACCATTACTGGAACGGCCATCTTGGTCACCAGAACATACAAAGAAATCAACTGCCAACCTGTCAATGGTCAACAAAGAAAGAAAAGGGGCTACTAATTATTTTAAGAATAATCATTTAGAAATAAGGAATTGTTATGAAAAATTATTATATTTGCATTTTGATCTGATACTTGCAACGGAAACAACTCCCATTTGTCAACGAATTTATTCTTTGGCATTTCCCTTTGCGATTCGCTCCTCTGATGATCCAATCGTGGTGAAATATATAAGGGCAATGGCGTTTCGCTCCCCCTGGTCTGCCAACGCAGCGTATCAGATCTCTTTAATTATTATGATTATTAATATTGAAATCCAAAAATGACAATTTCATACCACACGGACAATGGCCTATACCAATGGATGTCGCTATACTATATACTATACTAAAATATAATGTAACAAAAACAAATATGATAATATAATATAAATAATAGAACATGATTAAATTGAATACTATTATCAATACTATTAACTTGGCTACTCTCAGTAAAAAATATCTTAGCTAAAATAATGATAGCTATATCACTATCTTTCACTATAATATAAATTTAAATTATCAACACAATATATAAAAGATATGAAGAAAAAAGAACATTCAACAAACATTGCCTGGAAGACAATATTGATAACTACATCAGTTTTAAGATGCCTAGATAATAATTTTAATATCAATTTGCATGATTTCAATTTGTCATTAATGCTATACTAGACAACAACTAATATTGTGTCTTTGCTGATATTACTTCCTGAAACTATGAGTCATCCGTTATGAATTTACCATGAGCAATAAAGGAACCTACTGCAACCCACTGCACTTGAACCTGCCATTAGAGAATACCCTATCACTCTCTAGTTTCATAACAATAAGACCAATTTACATCTAAAAAGATCTTTGTTTTGAGAACCAATACAGCAGATCAGCAAAATATAGTTCGGAATGATTTGAAACTTAACAGCAGTACAAGCATGTGTGAATATGTATTACCTGAGCTGTGTGACCACCTGAAATGAACAACAGTAATTCCTGGGACCAAATGGTAACCATGACAACAATATTGATTATTACTATAACCTATGCCTACATCTGAACAGGTAAGTTAAAGATTATCAGACTATCCATATATAACAATAGAATTAGTTACCTGAGCAGAGTGACCACTTCAAATTAATGTATGAGGAACTACTATACTGGGTCAATATGCTGTGCACACGTGCCGAATGACATCTCAAACAACTATAACATATCTAATCCTCATAAAGGAGGGCCATTCATACACTTCTGCCTGAATACCTGAGCTTAATGACCATCTGGGGTATATAATTGGAATATCCTTGCTCGAATAGTAAACATAGGAACCATTATGTGTAACAATTTTAATTATATATTTTTTTAATGTCCTATTCATTAGATTAAAATATAAAAACCTTTTGTGAATAGAATGACCCTGACTGTAGTGTGCTCTGGGCGGGGGGAGAGAGCTAAGCCTTGATTGAATACGAAGAATGAAGCTGTGATCTAAAATACTGCTTGTTCTGAAAATCAAACCATGCATGTTGGATGGCGTGGTCTGCTCCCGTTTGTTGTGGAAATAACATTAGTTTATAGGTAAGACTAATTCGGTGTATCATTACCGTTGTAATACTGTAGAGAAGAACAGTAAGGGCAATTCCTGCTCCCATGAAATCCATAAACAGCCAAGTAATCAATGTTAAGCTGAAGGAAATCTCTCGCCATTTTAAAAAAATAGTGGGAATTATGGAATGGTCTCTCTATTAATGGGGGATTTTTTGAAAATTTACGACAACCACCCCCCTCTGAAACGGCCCCTAAAAAAGTTTTTGGACATAAAACAACAACACAATAGAAAATTATGTCAATCTACTGGAAGAGCAACAAAGAACTGTAACTTTGAAAAATGTGACCGCATACATTCATAACAACTGTACCAGAAAGGTACATGGATCTTCATTTCAAATATAATATAATTATCATTTCAAATATTATATAATTATCATTACAAATACAAGTAAATATGAACCAAATTAACATTAGTTGACTAATAGTTTATACCAAGTGATGTATTTGGAACAGGACACACTCCAATTAATAATGATCAAATAAAACCAGTAAATATTATGAAATCAATAATCTTAAAATCAATAGAGCAATCTATCATAAACTAATTTAGAACAGACCCAAGTAATGACACACATAGCCACATTTATTTAAAATACACCATAGCGACATCTGGAGGCTACGCAGTTGACCTCTCCTGAAATTGAAAATTTACAACACTAATTGATACTAACCAAGAACAATTTACATCAAAAGAACCCCAAACTGTCCCAATAAGGATGTCGAGAGTGGATAAATAGAATAAGTAGAAACAAAAAACGGCTTGGATCATCATCAAAGTAGTGTTATTTCTATTTATCAAATATTCGTTCTTTTATTTCGTCTGTCATGCATCATCAACTGTTGCTTGTGTTATTATCACCAGATATAAGACGGTGAAATCGCTTTCATTGTGCTTTTATTTGGATTAACAAACACTTTAAATGGACCAATTAACGCTTTAACAATTCTAGATTTGGATTTATTTTAGTAAATCAGAAGTCAAATTCAATAAAGTTGCCGTTTAAATGAAATATTTTACACATCGATCACGCATGCTACGACAATTTACGTCGAAGCGTATAAAATTTTCTGAAAACCGAAAAGCAATTTATGATTCATTTTGTATTGATTAACAAATATTTACTTGTAGTCTGGTCCATGAAGTTCATAAATTGCATGAACCTAGAAAAAAATGGTATAAAGCTGTATTTTATATCAATAAAATCCTTATATCTTCCAGAGTAACATATCCAAAATCCGCTCAAATCCGCCTTGGGGAAAATGCTGTAGAGCACTTTTAAAAATTGCTATTTTTTAGTATCATCCGCCATTTCGATTGAATGTTTATATGTGAATTCTGAAACTTTTTTGCAATCCGAGAAGGTGTGTTTTTAAGGAAGTAACCGACAATTGAACTAAAAGTTATTGTTTTAATTAAACTGTTGTTTAAATAAGAAAGATTGCGTCAATCTTCCCGCGAAATAGTACAGAAATGATGTCTTGCATAAATTTAATTTATACAACACGTGTACCTTGACTTGATCAAAAAAGTAGAAGAAGCGCTGTAATTAATGCAGCTCTGCCAATCTATATAAACAAATATTACAACTATTAATTCTTTTATAACATCTATAAATTATTATATTTAATATTAATGTGATGCGTGATTATTCTACAACGACTACAACTATATTCACACTTTAAACAAAACAATAAATACATTGTTGCTGATCGCTGAAATATGTACGTGGTAAGTAATTTATGTGCATAAATGAAAAATATTTATTTAATCTGTTAAGTAATAAAATATGTAATGATTAACGGATGAACTTCACAACTGAAAAATTTATAACGGCAATCCACAAATAGTATGTAAACTTAGTCAATTTTTCAATATTTCACACCCCCTCCCCCTATAAGCAGCTGTACACTTTTAGATTTCCCCCTTCCGTACTGACAATTTTGCTACACCCCCTGCATTTTTACAACATTTGTCTTTGTTGTTTCCAAAAGTATACAAGTGTAAACGTTTTTAAAGAAAAACGAAATTTTCGCTTTTAATAATGACTATTTGTAGTTTAACTTTCTGCAGCAAGAAAAATCGATTTAGAACAATCAAGCTATGTATCTTGAGCTGAATACGGTTGTGTATAGTATTGCAGGGGGACAGGTTCCTTAATGATTCTCTTGGAGGGAAATTCCGGACCATCATAACACATATAGCGACCTAAAACCTACAGTGTGACTGCTATGGCAGTTTTGGTATAGGTGTTTTCAATTTTTTTCAAGTTCATAATTATGCTCTTCTTTGTCATGGATTGTTTAGCTTGTTTTTGAAAATCAGTACTGAATAATGACAGAAATAAAAAGTGATTGCTGTGTTATATGTAATAACAATTTTGAAAGGACTGAGTCGATCAAAGTTTCCAGGAAAGGAATTTTAAGTTTAATCAATTTCTGCTTAACACGTGAGAGGTTAGAGCTACACCAATATCTTAGTAAATGTATTGGTCCCACTCACATTGATGAAGTTTTGGTGCACAAGAAATGCCGAAGAGATTTCACTGATTCAAAACGTGTTACGAAGCACAAATCTGTTTCGGAAAATGACGTAGTAAAAAATAAAAAGAGACTTCGCTCTAGTATGTCCTTTCAATTATAAAGAGCAATGCGTGTTCTGTTCAAAATCGGCTGTCATAGATCCAAAGCACCCTGACAGAACTGTGATATGTGCCGTACGAACTATCCCAAGCAAAAACAAACTCCTTGAACATTGCTTTACGAGGAATGATAAGTGGTCACAAGAAGTTGAGACTCGTCTACAGGGAATTATCGACTTGGTGGCAGAAGAAGCCATCTATCATAAAGACTGTCATGATCGGTTCCAATTGAATAAAATTGTACCAGACATGACTATATCAGCCGATAGAAAACCAAAAGGAAGACCACAATCAGAGCCTAAGATGATAAAATTTATGTCACTATGCCAATGGCTTGAGTTAGAAGCTGGAGCTGAACTGTATACACTGTCTGAGTTGCATGAGAAAATGAGCACATTCCCTGGCTCTGGAGAAATTTATTGTTCTAAGCGACTGAAACAGAAGCTAGAAAATCACTACGGTGAATTCCTTTTCTTTGCCGATGTTAATGGGCATGACAATGTACTATGCTTCAAAAACATGGCAAAATATATTATTAATGATAAATGGCACTCAGACAGAAAAAAAAATGCACAAGAAGAGGAAGGAAGAGTAGTTCTAGCAGCTGCAAAAATTATACGTGAAGAACTGAGAGAGGTTAAGTATGATCTCACATCATACCCAACTAATGCAGATATTGGAAACGTCGATAAAGGTATGACTTGGATACCTAAGCATCTTCAAACTGTATTGAAAGTTTTAATGCCTTCAACAGCAAGAAAACAAAACAGCATTGGACATGCTATTTTGCAGGCAGCTCGACCTCAGTCAATAATATCTCCTACTTTATTTGGAGTAGGTGTAGAGCTAGACCATGTGTTTGGCTCAAAATGGCTCGTCGATGAACTATATCAACTTGGCTTCTCTGTTAGCTATCATGAAGTAACCAGGTACAAACAATCAGTTATTCAAAAATGAATCCCTTGACAGTTTATTGACAGAATACATACCAGGGGCATTTGTTCAGTGGGTAGCAGATAATGTGGACCATAATATTGCAACATTAGATTGAAAGGGAACATTTCATGGCATGGGTATTATCGCTGCTTCAAGTACTAAAAATAACGAGATTCCAAAATCAGTTGAATGTCACAGCATGTGCATTTCGCGATTGTAAAGACCTTGTCAATTTTCAAACTTGGTTTTATAACCACGAGCCATTTGATGGTAATGAGAAAAGTCTTAGTTCTTTGGCATCTGGATTGACAGCATCGGATGGTGACGGCGTGAATTGCGACAATGCAGAACAAGTTGGATTAATGATACAACAAAAATTAGATGGATTGACCTTAAACGAAGCATCAATTAAAAGGAAAGATCATGTTAGAACATTAGAAACTCTTCAGCCTGGTGTAACTGTTGAGAAATCGAAAATCACCCTTAATCCAACAATTCTGTTTACTAGACTCGTTGCACTGGGCCAACGAGAGGAAGATATGGTTTCTAATTTTGAATACGAGCTGACCCCTTATCCAACTTCACTGTTCAAAGGTATTATGATGAGAAAACCTAACAAAGCTCAACTTGCTAAAGACTTGACATCCGATGTGTTACATACAAACAGAACTGAAAGCATGATGAATGTTTTGGACGGTGGTGCGCTAGTTCACAGAGTGAAATGGCTTAAACATGTCACTTATGCAGACATAGCTACTCAATATGTAACTTATGTACGTAGGCAGTATGGACTATGCTGTATTGTCTTCGATGGATATGGCAATGGAGCATCAATAAAAGATCAAGAGCACCAGAGAAGGAAAACGAAGACGTTGGCAGATATACAGCTAAAAGAGAATATGGAAGCTTCAAACAACCAGCAAGCATTCTTGAGCAACACGTTCAACAAGAAGCAATTTATATCTCTCCTCTGCTGGTCCTATTGATTCATCATTGGCAAAACGATATGGAGGATATATATTTCAGATCAGAGGCAAGGAAAAAACAAGAAAACATATGGAAAATCAGCGATATCATCAACTCCATTGGCACCACATCCAAATATCATACTCTATTCATGCATGCTTGGTCTGGTTGTGATACTACATCTGCCACTTTTGGTCATGGAAAAACTGTTTTACTTAAAAAGCTTATTCAATCAAGTTGGCTACAAAACTTGTCAAATAATTTTTATAGAGAAGATGCTACTTCTCATGATATTAGTAAAGCAGGTGCACAAGTTTTCCTTACACTGTATGGGGGTAAATCAATGTCTTCCTTGAAGAAACTTCGGCACAAGAAATTCGTGGAAATTATAACATCTGGTAATTCTGTACTTGATCCTCAGAAATTACCACCTACAGATCGTGCAGCAGATTTCCACAGCCTAAGAGTACATCTTCAGTTAATCATCTAGAAAAACTCGACGAAGCTGCTCTGGACCCAACGCAATGGGGATGGAAGAAAGAGAATTCAAATTTGGTACCAATCATGACAGACCTTCAAGCAGCACCTAATCATCTTTTAAAATTTATACGCTGCAAGTGCAAAATGTCCTCTAAAAACCCTTGCGCTAATAACATTTGTTCCTGCCGCAAAAATGGATTGAAATGTGTAACTGCTTGCGGTGATTGCATGGGAGAAAGCTGCTGCAATTCAGATACTGCAATCGTAGATGCAGATAAAGAGAGCAACAACATAAATATTGATACTGAAGAGGATATACTTAGCATTGATAATTGCTGAAATGATTGTAAACTTGGGTATTTTCAAACATGAACATTGGACAATTACAGGGAACTTATTGAGACATTTATTTAACTTTGCAATATATAAAAAATATATGTTGATAGAAGTGACAGTTTTGTTATTATAAAGTAATATATATAGAATATGTCTTTACATTATATACATCGCAATAGCCTTCCCGCATAAAGCTCGTAGTAAAATAAAGTATCATTCACGTTGTCTTTATATCTATTTTTGTTGACTATCTTAAATAGTCTTTATATACTATCTAATTGTTAAATTCATATTCTATTTCATCAAAAGTATTTTCAACATTACAAATCTTCTTTTGGACATCTGTTAGCCATATATCTACATTTGTTAAAACGGAATTCCCAATATCAAATGTTTAGCGATGACGTCATTATCTTAAAAGGGATGAAAACTTAAATCTTCTCTAGAATTTTTTGCCCAAAGCGGATTTTTGCGGATTTTGGATATGTTGTTGCAGAGACTGATGTGGGTAAAATAAAAAAAATTCCAGCTTTATACCATTTTTTTCTAGGTCAAAATCTCTATGTACCAGACTATTGGACCAATGATTAATCATGCAGTTTGTGTGAAGGCACTGGACGATATTGATGTAGTAGCTATATTTAGCTATATATCTATGGTATCCCATTGATCAGCGAAGACAGTGAATGTTGTTTTTGTAGCATCATGGTGGAATCGTAGCTACAATAAATTTGATCCTATAATAGGCCATATGATTCGCGAGAAAATAACGTGGATAATTTGCTAATAAATGGTAGATCATATAACTCATTTAACTTATTATCCAACTTGTTTGAAACTTTATGTGTGTAATTTGAAATTCAAATAATTTGCTAAGCTAGTCTACCATCATTGTTCCTTCTCGCTTCGACACTTGAACCATGCTCGAACGTAGACAAAAACAACGTAAATTGATATAAATATTTCAGAGCGATTTCCATTGATGAATAATTCAGGTCACCGTACATTCAGATTTGACGTTCAACGATACCAATAATTACAAAAAATGCTAAAGTCTCCATTGTTTAACGGAGTGTGAATTTGTTCTGTCAGGGAAATGACGTCATAATATAGCAAGCCAATCACAAATCGTTTTGACGTTCTACGATATTTTTGGATTTAAAACTCAAAAATGAAGGGTTTTTGGAAATTTTTTTGGAATTTTTATCAGTTTTATGGAATTCGGCGGGTATGATATACCCGAAACAAGAATAAAATCAACTTTGAAATTTTTATTGGACCTGCCTATTGGAGACGATAGCGGCACATGAAAACATGTCCCAACTTTTGTAAATAGATGGCTCTGGTCAGAAGTAGTCAACTTTATCCCAGTACTATATTAGTCATATTACAATGAACTCCAATTTTATTCGAGATATTGGAAATAGCTGTGATTACGCCTGACGTAATGATGGATTGTGCAAAAATTCATTGCTAAAGCTGTATGAGTCGCTTTTTCTCTTTTTAAATTTTTCTCCTCAAATGATAATGCTGATTTGCTTATCTTAAAACTTTCAAAATCTACATTTGTATCAGCTACTAATATGGAGAAAAATTACTTTTATTAGCACGAGTTATCCATATATGCGATTATTGATTATTAGACTTGTGAAGATTTTGCGGCCACGCTTCACAAAAGCAGTTTTCTGTCGATGTAATAAAATAGCTTTTAACAATTATGATGTTATGGACTTGCACCAAGGTTACTTATAACTATTTGCCTCACTAGATTTGATTTACACCTATAATGTACAAAGTTATGAGAAATTTAGTTTATCTTCCCACGGAGTCAGAATTTCAGAACCCGAATGATCTGAAAATGTCCTTTAAAGGAGCAAAAATGACCGGCAGGCGCTACGCACTTAGGATCACGTGCACGCTTATTGTTATAACACAATGTTCATTGTTGACATGAATTTTATTACAAGTTAGTCCTGCGTATAACAATTGTTTCAAAGCGAGACGGTTGAATTACGCTAAGCATAAATTCAACTTGTGCTCGCAGCAGTCGCCGGTCCTGTAATTTCAGACAAACTTCTGTAAAAAGTCCGAAAATTGATTAATCTGTCAAACCAAAGTTAAGTAAACAAAAGAAAGGTACGAAATCAATACCATAATCTGAATGCCTCTATGTACAAATATCCAGACAATATCCTGATCACATTTGATCGACTATATGGCTCAAATCCCCCGAAGGTCAACTCAACCTTGAAAGCATAAAACTAGTACTACCTTTGAAAATGGAATAATACAAAGAAAATTACTGCGTTACTTATATAGCTGCGGGCTATATCGCGGCGCATTGACAATCGAGGCCTATCTTTCATGAAACATGTTGAAATTTTCTGCATTGTTGCAGTTAAGACCCGGGGGAGTAACTTCCATTGTGCTTCGATAGGGTCGTTCAAATGGAACTTTGGCAGATGACCATAAAAAATTTCCACATGATGAAAAAGATACCCCAAATATATTTTTATGAATAACAGATTTAACCAAAACAAAGTGAAAAAAGAAAAATTCATAGGCAGAATCTTTTTGCAGAATGAAAAAATTGCAAAACCGTCAAAAGGATACCTCAAAACATTTTCATGACTAAGCATACCCTAAAATTTTTTCTGGATTTTGAAAAAGGTACCCTTTAATATTTGAACGTCCCCGTATACCAAAAGTATGGAAGTTACCCCCCCTCCCCGGAGTTAAGATCAGTATAAAGAGCATTTATACAATTAATGCTCTTTGTGAAATGAGCCGCTCCTCTAGAAATAAAACAGGCGCTTTCGATAGGATGATACCGTCTCAATATAACTTTACAGACTTTAATATGCCTGGCAAGTAAAGTTCTTTACCCGAATTTTTATCCTTTCTTCACATTGCTTTACATTTTTACCTTTGTAGATGATAACCCATTGGACTATATTAATTGTCCTCTTGACTTGTTCAACAACATCATGCAGACAAGTTTGGACTCAAGAAGCAGATGAATTTGCAACAACGACTGCAGCAGATATAACAAAACTGAAAGACACAATACAATCCCTTGGAAGACAAATAATGATGGATCGTTTCTTTTTTGAACAGCAAACACGTACTTCTGGCAATTCAGGTATTAAACAAATCAGATCACAAGCAGATGGTACGTACAATTTCCATACTGCATCGTATGCTGCCTCGTCAGTTGCATCAATTCATGAACATGCTAATAATATTAGAACAGTTGGTATGGGTGAATTTGAAGCTGTGTTGAATGGTGTTGAATTTCGTACACGTCATAATGATTATCGTCTTTATATGCCAGATCCAACTAGTTCTGAATATCATGCAACTGTTGAAATACCATTTCCAGATGTGCCAACAGAAGTATTAAATCAAGTTAGTGTCAATGATCAAATTATTGAAATGCGACAATGGTTTAAAGCTTTCCGTGATCAAGATAATAGTGTCAGAGATTATACAAAACATTTTAAACCAGTCCTCTGTTACATGGAAGGTGGTTGGACAAAAGCAACAGATGATATTGAAGAATCGTTTCATAGTGATCGTCATTTTATCGATGCTAAATCATGGTTTGATCTACAAACAAAAAATATGTTCACAGCAGCAAGTGGTTCAAAAAGTCGACTTGAAAATCTTGCTAATTTGCCAACATCAATTTATGGTTTCACAGAAGATGGCCTGCCTACTTATGCTCAATGGAATTATAGAATTTTATGTCATCCATTGAAAAATGATTTGCCAACTAATCGTTTGAGAGTTGTAGAAGATCTAGCTATACGAATGAGAAATGAAAGATCCATTTTCTCACATGAGCTTTCACGTGCAGCAAGATTTCAAATCAATCCACAAGATTCCGACACATGGGAAGATGAAGGATCTCAAGGTGGATTATTAGATGATTTAATGGAAGAAATTCCTGGGTTAGATAATTATCAAGGAGATATCAAAGCTACGGATCTTGATGGTAATAAGATGTTAGATTTAGATGGTGTAGCTGAGAAAGATGTATCGAAATATCATCGTTGGTATCGTGTAGATAGTAAAGATGCGATGGGTTTACAAAATATCCATCGTAGTTTTTCAGATAGTTATATGTTTGCATCGATGACAAATCAAGAAAAAATTGTACCTGTAACAGCAAAATTTTGTACCAAAAATGGTAAAAACTGTCAGACAGTCACTCAAAGATGGACTTATGCTATACCATTAGAAATTATATATTTAACACCATTAAGTAAATGGAATCCTTATAACATTAAATATAAAGGTGAAGATAAAACGACAGACGAATTTAAATCAGTTACTGCAGATAAGAGGAACGGAGATTGTGATGACGACGGTTTAAAAGCACTCGATGGTGTTAATGGTAGAAAATATTATATAACCCCATCAGAATTCTACAATGGTGCAGAAGTTAGTAGTGATTCAGCTGATACGTCAAAATCAAGTGTATGTGTTCTTGATGAGAATAAAATACATCACGAATGTAGAGCGAGTGGCACAAGAATTTTCATTCCTGAAATTCATGATGTTGGTATTATTAGACAAAGATATCCTATTATGCCAGTTTATGGAGAAGGTGATGCTGTTTGGAAAGAGTTAAATGCTTTGAGAGCATATGTTATGGACCCTGAAACTCATCGAAAATTTGCTTGGGATACAAGCCTCACAACAAGTGATACTTATGAATTTGAAGTACAATACTCAAGAGTTGGTACACTACATAAACATGTTGTGACACTAACATCACAGGAGTTCAAACAGGTCAAAGGTGGTGTTATTATAACAAAAACAACAAGTTTAGCTGAATCTCATCAACATACTCTCAGATTGAAATGGTCATTAAAAGGTTATTTGCAATACACTGATTGTGGTGTTCCTGGTCAAACCTTGTGTCGTGATGAACATCGGAAACAGTTAATCCCTCTTGCTGAAGATGAAGAAAGAGATGCTTAATTGGAAATTTAAATTTCAAACGATATTATTGTATTTTTCTGAATATTTGCACTTTTGAATATTCTGATGAAATATAGTGCAAAACCGGGTTGCGGAAATGAGCGGGAATTTATTGATTTAACCAAATTTCAGTTAAATTGGTTTGCTTTCTTTTACAACTAATCATTAACTTCTGAAAAAGAAGAAATGTATCTGTTAAATATTTTTGTTTGCATAGCACACAAATTCACAATATAAACTTTTTCTGTGCAAGTTATATCTATTTCTATTAATTGTTAAAGTTAAGTTTATTTAGAACACTAACGTACTTGCTATATTTAATCGATAAAAAGATTGGTCTTTTTAGTTCCTTGCAAGTTTCTTATCTCTACGTCTGTCTCGGGGGGACTTAAACGATAGATACCTTTCTATTGAATTATCCAACCTCAGAATTATCATGCCTCCTTGATCTGTCTCTCGCAAATAGTTACTTGAAATTTTTTTATCTGGGCGATACATATCTCTAGCTACTGATCGCACTTTTCCTTGCCATTGAGGAGCGGGAAAAGAGGAAACATGTACCATACGAATTACACACAGACACGAGTTTTTCAAAATTCAATCTGTCTGTTCTGTTGGTTCTGATGTCATAGTTGTTCCAATTCCAAATGAAAATCAAGAAATTAAAAAAATCGTTACTTACAAATCATCCCGAAAACATCAATTGTAACAACAAGGTGTTGGCCTTTTTGTACGATAATGTCTTCGATTGATACTTCCGTCATAATATAATTGTTATCTAATAGCCTTCTGCCTCTGCGTCATTCTATCTTCTATAATCTTCTGTATAGACCATCAAAGACCTTAATCCTAACGATGGTGTTATAAATGGTGCAGCTCGTCTGAATGTTCAAGACTTTCAGAATTACGATACTATGGATTATCTCCAATTTGAAATTCTAAAATTCTTTGCCGTCAAATCATTATTGCTAAATTGCTGTTGCAAAGGATACAACCAGGGGCGCCGGAGTGAACTAGAGCAGAGGGGCAAGCAAAGAAAAGGGGCATTCTCAAACATTTCTCTGAATGACTCTTGCAACATATATTAATATGGAGAAGGTCAAGAAGGACACATTGTTTGGTTGTATTGTAACTCTAATTTCACGCTATTTACACGGTCATAAAAAAGTAAGTAAGTGATGTAGACGGTGTCGCCCTACCGAAGGCACCCGTACCACTCCTCTATTTCTAGATGAGTGGCTTTTTTCGCTGAGAGTAATGATTTTATGCGCTCTTTGTTGATCTCAGCCACGACACTGCAGATCAATTTCAATTTCAACAGATTTCATGGCAGATAGGTCTCGATTATCAATGCGCAACGATGCGCCGCAGCTAATCACAATGCAATTCCCTCTGGACCATTCCATCCGCCATCCTCAGATGAAACTCATTTGATGTTTCAGATAAAGTTAAGTCTGAGTTGACGTTAGGGGGATTTGACCACAGTCGATCAGATATGATCCGACCTGAAGTTCGGTTGCTCTGCCATCTGAGCTAATCCTCCTAATAATCAACAGACACGATCATCAGACAACAAATACTATATATATATTATCACTCATCTTTCAATTATATAAAATATCATATATTGGCCTGTAACTATATGTTTTAGGACGCAAACAAGAGTGAAAATGGCATATTTTCGTGATTTTTTGTGCGACACATCATTAAAGTTTGATTAAAAAGTAGCACACAATTTTCGAAAAGGGCCCTTTGTTGCCCCCTCTGCCCCGTGGCTAAGGAGCCACAGGACACCTGTTGGACACAACTCAAGTCATTTCGAGCTCATTCATCTATCTATAGTTCTATACGTGCTAGATTATTTGTTACAAGAAAAATCTTATATCTCACAGAAATGATATTCACAATGTCAGGCCATGTGCAATACTGTTTATTGCATATATATGTCTTTAATTCTTTATTTCTGGATTGTCAGTATTTAGTCAATATTCCGTTAGTTGTAATTTTGTCCCCGGGGGGTAACTTCCATTGCACTTTGTTAGGGTCGTTCAAATGGAACTTTGGCAGAATGACCATAAAAATTTTCCACATGATGGGAAAGATACCCCAAATATATTTTTTTATAAATGACATTCAACCGAAAAAAATGAAAATAAAAAATTCATAGGCAAAATTTCTTTTGCAAAATAAAAAATTGCAAAAGCGTCAAAAGGATAGCTCAAAAATTTTTCATGACTATAAGCATACCCTAAAAAATTTTGCTGGATTTTGAAAACGGTACCCTTTAATATTTGGACGTCCACGTATACCAAAAGTATGGAAGTTACCCCCCTCGGGAAGTTTGTTTATGATTACAGTAGTATAGTATATAGACAGTCACATTATAGGAATATGCTTTCCCTCTTACGCATTACATATTTGCTACACAAAGAACGCCACAAATCACGGTCAGACATAGCTAACAAAGAAACTTGTAAACAACACAATTCAGGATACAAAACATTATGAAAAGATCCAACTCCCCCATTATAGCCTCGACGAAGCATCTCCTTCGGTTGCCAGTGAAGGATGTCATGCAGCGGTTGAGGGGCATACGTCTCTGATCTTTCGATGTGACCTAAAAAAGACATCTGACGTTTGTGAGCAATAGCAGAGGCTGAAGGGGAAAGCTTTCTAAGTTTAGCATTAAACTGTAAGTTGGGCCAATGTATTTCTGAAGCATGCCGAAGCATGGCGTCACTTTAAGCTGAGTCAAGTTGGGTTAATAGTGAGGTTGATAGAACCCACGTTTCAGTGGTTTCAGGCATGATTACAAACGTACAAAGAAATTAAGGAACTGGATATCACGTGAAAGGTTCAAGTGAATTATTGAATTATTTTCATGCCTTACAGTTGCAAATATTCTATGTTGACTACTGGACAATAGATGTCGGCATCTCAAGTCGTAGACTCAAGTCGGCATGAAATTCTTGGTCAACCGCGTCAACCGACGGAATATTTTCTACCGGTCATTTGCATTTAAATAGTTTATTGACCTGTTATTATTAATTACATCTTTTTAATAAGTATTATATACTTACTCAATTTTAAGTACTATATGCAAATCAAATCAAACAAAGCTTAAGCCTTCAGCATCTAAACATGAACACATACGGCATAATCATTCTCAATTCAAAACTTTATCTAGTTACTTAAAGACCTTTATGCAGGCACATTTAATTTAGAACTCTTATATAAATATTACTACTACTTCCTAACCTACGTCCAGACTAAAACGTTTCTTATTTAGGAAAGTGTCGTGTAAACTTTCTATAAGAAACGTTTTAGTTTGTAAGCAGGCTACTACTTCTATGATGAGTGGGATAATCGGATTCAAATTTTCAAAGTGGGGCTAATTCATAATGCTACGTAATTTGTAAATAATTGTGACAGATTTAATACAAAGCCTACCTACAGCAACTGTGCAACAGAGGCACTAACACAGTAACACTTCACGCAAATTACAAAAACAATGTCTGGTAAAGTGGCTGTGGTAGGTACACATTTTTAATTTGTGTAGATAATTATTAGAAATATGCCTTGCATGTATAGCGTGGGCCTAACATTGGCCTAGGCCCTAAGCAATGCTCAGGCTCAGCTTCAGCCCTCAAGGCCTCAATGCATCATATTGCATAAAGAGATCAATAGACAGTAAGGCAAGTTTGCTGCAGCAGTTAGACAAATTTTTTCCGAGCGCATCTGAGATCATTCTGAAAATCCCCTTATCTGCAAACTGGATCTATGGATATGGGGTAGAGACTCGAGAGCAATGTTCTGAAAATTGTTTGATGAAATATAGGGAAATCTTGGGAGCCCCTAAAGAAATTGCAATAGTTGTTTATAATCAGAACACAATTCACCTCACTTTTTCACAAGCTGTTCTCTACTCTCTATACTTTTTATTTAAGACTAACTTATAGAGATAGTTAATTTGAAAGAATGAGCATTATAAACAGGAGAATGTTGCCAAAATCTGGAGAAGCAGAAAACAGTCTTCAAATAATAAAAAGTTTGTGAACATTGTGATGTCGAATAAAATCGAGATGCTGTTAAAACCATAGGCCTACTTTTTAGGAAAGAAGGTCAACTTATACTCGCGCTAATACCATAGTAGCAGACCTTCCAAGTCTCGCGGCTGTGCTGTGAGTCTCATGCTTTCTCACGGTCTCACAGTTTCTCTCACTTTCACACGGCAAAATCCAATCTTGAGAAAATGTCCCTACTTTCTGTGTATAAACTCCTTGATAACCTAATTAATGTTCAACATCTTAATATAGGCCTATACTCTGTTGGATTATTCTAGCTGTTGTTTCTGAACTGCTTTTATGTTTTCAAGCGTCAATATTATTCAAAATGATGTCGTAAATTTTCATTTCAAGCCATTCTGAAACCATGATGAAATGCATACCCCCAAACATCCTATAATTGGGCCATCTCTTCGGGACAACCCCTTTATTTTATCCCCAAAATACGGAATTTGAAAAATCTCACTATTTTTTCAAATCTCAAGTTGGAAGGTCTGATAGTAGATCCATGTATGTTAAGCCTGATATATCCGGCGTAGAACTGAATTTTGATTTTACTCCAATTTGATTTCTTTGGCGTGGAAATTTTATAATTTTCTATAGTTTTCAACTAAATTTGGGCTTTTTAGCGGATTCTGGAATACTGACTTGTCGTGACGTAAATTTGTTGTAAATATCTGGCGTTCAATATACAAGGATTCCACTATGGCGCTGATACGGTATACTCAATAGACCCAATAGGGGGTTTAACTCTCTGTTCCTATCTGGCACTACTCCTGCTATAAAATATGGCAAAACGGCAGACTTAAACATAATTCTTTAACAAAAATAAGTGAGATTATTTTTATGTTGCAATAAAACCCAATTTCTCATCTCCCTGAATCACATGAATTCTTGAATTCAGTTTTTAAATAAATATTTGTTGCAAAACTTTTTCAACAAAACTTTCTGTGTTAGGTGACTGGTGCAAATAGAGGTATTGGCTATGCAATTGCTCGCAAATTATGCAAAGTTTTTGATGGCACTGTGCTTTTAACAGGTAAGGAATTATTCAAGTACATATTTCAAAATGAAAGTTCAAGAAACAAGTATCAATTGAAGGTTCATGAACAGTTCATGAATATTTGACCATTAGCGTTCATCAACTCTTTTTCGCTGTGGTAGCAAACATAGTTACTCAAAACTACTTACCATGATCTATAACAGGTGTATTGGTGATCAAACCATGTGGTCCTAAAAGATATCCTCTCTAATTTCTGGAGTGATCAAAAACTTGATGTGGATAATTGGATCAAAACTTAATGATTATGTTTTTTTTATTATTATCTGCAATCCTACATGTCTTCATCTTCTATGTCGACTTCTGAAAACGATATTAAATCACATGAAAACAACCCTTGCGGAAATTATTGTTGAGTTCATGAACTGTTTATGAGCCTCCTGAACTGGTCATAAATAATTCCTGAATGCCATTTTTGCACTATATGAAAAACATTCTATTGAGTCAATCATGTAGGAACCCTAAATACAAAAGGTTCAACTTCTACTTCTCTGGAATTTTCGAACATTTCAGCATTCTCTTACAAAAAACAGTTCAGGAGTTCATGAACAGTTCATGAACAGCTCATGAACAGTTCATGAACACTAAATGGCCCCAAGTTTTCATGACCTGTCCTTAAAATAAAGTAATGTAGGCGGTGTCGGCCTACCAAAGGCACCCGTACCACGCTTCTATTTCTAGATGAGTGGCTTTTTTTCGCTTAGAGCAATGATTTCAAACGCTCTTTGTTGATCTCAGCCGCGACACTGCAGATCAATTCAACAGATTTCATGGTAGATAGGTCTCACTTGTCAATGCGTAACGTTGCGCCGCAGCTACTCACAATGCAATTCCCTCTCGATCATTCCATCCGTGAACAAAGCGTAGGCCTAACATTGGCCTAAATTTTCATGAACTGTCCATGAACTGTTCATGATCTGTTCATGAACTGACTGTGAGGGTTCCAGAACTGTTCATGAACTGTTCATGAACTCCTAAACTGTTTTTCGCATAGGAAAATTTGAACAAAACCGTCAAAAATAAAATCATCTCCTGAACTGTTTTTCGTAGGGAATTTCATCAACGCCATTTTCGTTCGGTCAAACCCAGGTTTGCAAAATTTGAACAAAGCCGTCAAAAGTAAAATCATCTCCTGAACTCCTGAACTGTTTTTCGCAGGGGTTGAATTAAAATCTTTTGTTCAAAAGCAAAACCTTGTTTTAATGGAACGAAAATGGCAGTTTTTGAGCCCCAAAAATTGCGTATCTCAACTCTTATAAGTAAATGGCTCTGGTATATACTCTATGGTGATTAATTTATTAACAGATAATTTATTAATATATCCTACATTAATTTATGTGATTGTTTGTACCGGTTCCATTGTTACTCTCTTTCAGCTAGAGATTCTTCTAATGGCGTATGTGCAATCAACGAGTTGGAAAAGCAAGGTCTAAAATGCAAGTTTCACCCGTTAGATATTACAAATGATGAAAGCATTCAATCATTAAGATCTCATCTATTATCAGCTTATGGAGGTGTCGATGCTGTTGTCAACAATGCTGGAATTGCTTTCAAGGTATTAAAGTTTAGAAATACCTTTTTATTACTTAATTTTGATAACATTAATTTAACAGGTGCATGAACGTGAACTTACCCAAATTTTCATCAACATTTCATGAATATTTCATGAGGGGTTCATGAACTACTCATGATAACCTCATTAAAAATCGTCTATACTGTTGTCTAGGCAATTTTACATTTTTGAACTCATGATTTCTTTTTACAGCATGTATTTTGGTTTATTTGAAAGCCGCCTGCCCATTAAACTTTATGAAGATTCATGAACTGTTCATGGATACCTTATACAGTCAAACCTGTTATAACAGTCACCTCTATACAGCGGCCACCTGTCTATAGTGGTCACTCTTGCAATGTCTAAAACAGTATTTTCTATTGAATAAAACCTTTATATAAAGGTCACCTGTCTATAATGGTCAATTTATCTACCTCTCGTAGGTGGCTGTTATGTAAAGGTTTCACTGTAATAGCTTATGAACTGTTAGTGAACAATTCATAAAAGATCCATGGACGTTGAATAGCCTTTTTTCCTTGAAACTTTTCATGAACTATTCATGAACTGTTACAATTGAACATTCATGAACTACATTAACAGACATACATCACACACAATCTCACACAATTAGCTGAGATGGCAGAGCAACGGAACTTCAGATTGGATCATATCTGATCGACTGTGGTTCAAATCCCACGATGGTCAACTCAGCCTTGACTTTATCTGAAGCATCAAATGATTACCATCTAGGGATGGCGGATGGAATGGTCCAGAGCGAATTGCATTGTGAGTAGCTGCGGCGCATCGTTGCGCATTGACAACCGAGACCTATCTGCCATAAAATCTGTTGAAATTGATCTGCAGTGTCGCGGCTGAGATCAACAAAGAGTGTTTAAAATCATTACTCTCAGCGAAAAAAGCCACTCTTCTAGAAATAGAGGGGTGGTACGGGTGCCTTCGGTAGGGTGACATCGTCTACATTGCTATCTTTTCATACATTTGGTTTGCAATCTCATTGATTTTACTTTTGTTTTAGAATGCTTCTCTAGTTCCATTTGCTGAGCAAGCTGAACTTACATTGAAAACAAATTTCTGTGGTACGTTGTCAATGTGCAAGGCAATGAGTACCATATTGAAACCGAATGCCAGGTACTCAAATATAACAAGTTTATAGAAAATTCACTTTATATGAGTAAGTGGGAACTAAAAATGTTGAATGTGTAATGATGATTGCTGATAACAGATGCAACACTTACCCCTATGAATAAATTTGCTGAATTAAACTGTTGATGAACCAACGGAAGTGTTCATGAACTGTTTTTACAGTGGGTACAGATCAATTTCAGCTGGTTCCACAACAATCGTAGCTGGCCTCGTGTGTCAAGGCAGAGTAGCTACCAAAACTCTTGATAATGAAGTTCTTTTGGACCATTCTATCCAAATATTTCGAAATAATGTTTATTCATTTGCAATTAGTTGAAATGAAGGATGAATGAACCCCTGCAGAAAAATGTAGTTGAGCTCATGAACTTTACAAACTTTCATGAACTGTCCATGAACACCTTAGAAATTGAGTTCATGAACAGTTCATGGAACTAGACCATTTAACTTTCATGAACTGTTTTCACAGGGGTAAAACTGTCTGATACATAATTACAGTTAAACCTGTTATAACGATCACCTCTGTAAAGCGGCCACCTGTCTATAGTGGTCACTCTTGCAATGTCTAAAATAATATTTTCTATTGAATCAAACCTGTATATAAAGGCCACCTGTCTATGGTGGTCAATTTATCTACCTCTCGTAGCTGGCCGCTATATACAGGTTTCACTGTATGTGCTTTTGTAAATGTTTGACAGGATTGTGAACATAACATCTTCTCTTGGTATATTAACTCAAATCAATGAAGATCTTCAACAAAGATTCTCCTCGCCAGATACAACAATTGAGGATATTTGTAAACTCACCGATGAATTCATCAGGTATTTGGTCAATTTACTATAAACCACATATTTCATTCAATAATAAAAATACTTGAATTTTATTACCAAACTTCGTTGTCTTGTGAGAAATATATTGTTCATGGTCTAGACTGTCAACTCGCAAGTATCAACTGTCAAACTGTCAACCCCTGAAAACAATTCACCAAGTTCTTGAACTGTTCATGAAGGTTAAGTGGCCTGTTTTCCTTTCAAAGGGTTACCACACGCTAGCTGAAATAAAACGACGTTATCATTTACATTCTTTAATCACTCTCAGGAACTGATGTACGTTTTCTTGACTAGTAATCTAGTCATTAACCCTTCATCATTTTATCGTACATTTTTGATAATCTGTTTTAATTTAGACATGTCAACGAAGGTGATCATAAAGAACATGGATGGTCAAATACTGGTAATAATATATATTGTATCATAACGTAAATGATACAATCAATCTGATTGGTTTAGAGCTATGACATTAAAACACCAAATTAATGTAGAACAAAACTTAGATGCGAAAACATAATCGATCTTACATTCCGAACTTGATATCACATTTTCCAATTTCCAATTTGAATTTGACTTTTTTTCATTGAATTTTTATCTGCTCATCCGGATCCTGCTATCTACTTTTCTTATAGTATAACATATTCCAAAAAATGCTATATACCTTCAAAGTTGTAAATTTTGGTTTTAACACTTACTAGCACATACTTATCACATCATCAGGATTATCGTGTTGTTTCACTGTTATGTGAATGAAACAGAAATATTGATTTTTTTTATTTCGTAATCACTTTAATAGATTGTGTTATGTCTAGTAAATTTCTGGTTGTTTGATTCATCTAGATTTATTAATTTCAGCTTATGGGATATCTCAAGTAGCAATTATAGCAATGACTAAATCATTTGCTCGTGATATATCTAAGAATGGACCAGAAGGTGTTCTTGTTAATGCTGTAAGTCTGTGTTGTGTACTGCTTATGTAATTTATGATGGGGATTCCACTAGAAATCTTATCAGATAAGTATTACACCATTAGAGTAAAAATTATACCAGCTTGATTGTTGGAATACACTAGCACATTACCCCTGTAGAAAACAGTTCAGGATTTCATGGACATTTTAGGGACAATATGGGTCCGTTTATCGTTCATGAACTGTTCATGAACTCCTGAACTGTTTTTCTCAAGGGAAGCCTTTACAGATTCACAGGTCAAATATCCTGATAGTTACTGAAGCTAGTCTGACATGTGTATTTTCCCTGTCAAGGGAATTATCAGAGACCTTTCTGATGGAGTAACTCTTTAGGCATTGCACCTTAAGTCCCGCTAACAAATTATATAGATAGTGACATCTTCGGTTTATCGCAAGCTCAGTCCCGTTTGAGTAACAACATAATTTATTAACTTAATTGATGAGACTGGTCTGACCCGTGTTTCATCCTTGTCAATTCTCCCACTCGAAAGATCGCACCTGTAAACATAAAACAGCTTAACAATAGAGTCGGAATCCAAGAAACATAACTAGTACAGAAATTTCAAATTTTACTACATTAAACATCCACCATGTTCGATTTTTTTGTTAGTGTTGTCCTGGATGGGTGAAAACAGATATGGCAGGTCAGACTGCACCTGATACTCTTGAAGAAGGTATGTGCAATGGAACTGTTTACCTTTATTTTTACGATAAACTCAAGACTTGAGAATGGGGTCTGATGACTCCCAAACGGCGTTGATATTAAACATCTATGCTTTGATATTTATTGTTAAATCTATCAAATTGAAGCCTATCTAAATTGAACAATTCATGAACTTATGAACAGTCTATGAACATTTATTTTTGGGGATTGATGGACAGTTCATGAACATTTGGGCTGTTCCACGTTCATGAACTCATGAACTTCTTTTACAGGAAATTAGCTCATAGGAAACTATGCGCCAATTGCCAATTGCTTTGTAGCCTATAGTAACTGCTGTAGCACACTTACATTTGCTTTAATATGATATTCTTACACTTAAAATAATTATTTTGAAATCTCCTGATCAGATTCGAAATTCTTATTCAAAATCATGACGTCAAAACCATGACGTCAAGTTCGAATCGTAAGATCGATTGTGTTTTTGGACCTGATGTCGTTATGATGATCTGGTGTCGCATTTCTTTTCAAATCTTATTGATCAAATCAATTTTGTCATGATACAATACTATTTAAATTATCATAAAATTTTATTTTGCTTTCCTGCATAGAGAATGTCTCTGAAAATTATTTTTTTAAATTTATCATCTGAAACATATTGAGAGTGAGCCTACTACGATCAAATCTGTTATAACGGTCATCTCTATACAGCGGCCACCTGTCTATAGTGGTCAATTTATCTACCTCTTGTAGCTGGCCGTTATATACAGGTTTCACTGTAATTAATAATTGTGAGAGAAATCTTTTACTAAGTAGTCATATTTTGAAGCAACAGTTTCATTCAAACTATTTTAGTGTATATAACTTTTTTGAAGGAACAATGTTTTGTTTATATGGTGTTCATGTGAAATTTATACTTATCAAATATAACACAGGTTCGAGATGTGTATGGAAATATAATTCAAAACTTTGTTTTAACGTTCAAATTCTTCTTTAGTTAATCAGTCTTTGATATACTGATTGAAGGTTAGATAGAATGTTTTCGAATCTAGCCATTTATATTACCATTTCTTTTTGCGAAAATATAAAGGCTTAATCTACCAATCACAATTGAAAAGTTGGTTCGATCATTTTATAAATTTTCATAAAGTTCATGAACACTTTATGAACAGTTCATGAACTTATCGAATTTATTTTCTGGGGACTTTGTTTTCATGCATAGCCTAACGTTTATGTGTTAACACTTTGACTTTCATATTTTCTAGGAGCCGACAGTCCTGTTTACTTTGCAACATTACCTGTAGGACTGACTGAGCCGCATGGCGAACTTGTCAAAAAAAGAAAATTACAAGATTGGAAGACTATTAACCGGTACCATTGATGGTTTTAAAGCATATCGACAATTTTTGTACTTTCATTAATTAATTGTGAGCTATATTAGTAAGTTTATTGTAACTAGGACAAATTTTCACAATTACTAATTTTGATAATATTATTTTATGACTAGTATTTCCAAGCCATGAAGCAAGGTTATTGTTACTATGAAATTTTTAAAAAACATTAAATAATATTATCAAGTCTCCATTACCATCGTTTTATTACATTTCTAAAACAATGTTTTAGATGAAAATTTCAATGCCTTCCAATTAAATGTGATACACTGAACCAAACAAAATCCTGTGAAACCCAGATTCACTGAATTGATAAACAGCTCATTAACTTTTTGATTATTTATGAACAGTTCACAGACAGCTTGTCAGTTCATGAATGCTAAATTTTCTGTGTTTTTTTTCATAAACTATTCAGTTCATGATATTAAAGGCAATGTAACCTAATAATTAAATATCTATCGAAATTTGAGGGAAATTCCTCTCAGGAAAAATTAAATTTGATTTATTGATTATCTTAAAACATCCTAAATAATTTTGACTTCTCTCGCACAAGGCTTGCAAATACCCACATCAATGGATCACTATAATTTTAAGATAAGAGATACAGAACAGAATTATTAATGACCCTGCATCACTCTTACATAATATGCTTTAGCTTGTCGAAGAAAACTCTATTAAAATTTCAACACAAAATCTTTTATTTATAAATGTCCATAAGAAAATATGAAAAATATTCTAATTACTGAATTAGAAAGCTAAATGAAGTTGGTTATATAAATGTTTATGTATTGGTAGATAATACGCAGTTAGACATCTTACACATCTAATAGTTCTTTTGCAGTTGATGAAATCGTCATTTCATAAGCAGAATGTCCTTTATCTCTGTAGAGTTTAGCTGCAGATGCTGGTGACTCATGTTGATAAATACCTCGTCCAACAATAATAATATCACTTTTACGTTTGACAATGACATCGTCAGGAGTATTATATTGCTGACCAAGATCATCTCCAGCAGAATTTAATTTAACGCCAGGTGTAAAATGCAAGAATTTTGGATCATTGCAAACTTTCTCAGTCGATATAAATCCAAAAACGAAATCGGAATTGTTTTTTGCCATATTTACTGTTTCATTTTTATATGATTCAGTTGTCAACGCACCAGCTGAACTCATTTGTGCAATGAGTAAACATCCTTGATTGTCGTTAGTTTTACCATTTTTTAAACCTTTAACAACACCTTCACCGGGTACAGAATGTGCGTTAATCATATCGGCCCATGATGAAATTTTATAAACACCACTTGTGTATTGATGTAAGACTGTATTACCTATATCGGCAAATTTACGATCTTCAAAAATAATGAAATTATGCATTTTTGCAATACTTTTTAATTTAATGATGACATTTTCATTAAAATCATTTAAAATGTCAATATGTGTTTTAAGTACACAAATATAAGGTCCAACTTCATCTGCTAGACTTAATAATTTCTCAGAGTCAGTAACATCGGCTGAAAAAGCTAAATTTGTTTTTTTTGCTTCCATAATTTGTAAGACACGTTTTGCCATGGGATGTGTAACTAAATGTTGACGTTCTTTATATGAATAAAATTTTGATACATCTTGTGTCTTTAATACTGTAGCTGTTCCCAATGTAAAATCATTAGCTTTAACAAAATTAGTAACTTTTGTGACGGTTTCTTCATCAATTTTATTATGTTTTTTAAGTATTGATATCAAAGTTGATACTCCATAAATTCTTCTTAAGTTGACACCATTTTTTTCAAGTACCTTTGATCCTCCTTGTTCGCGATCTAACAGAACTACAGCATCTTTTACTTGAATTCCTAAACCAGTTAAAGTCGAAACAGTTTCAAGAACACTTGCACCACTAGTTACAACATCTTCAATGATTAAACATTTGTCATTTAATTCAAAACTACCTTCAACCATCTTTTTGGTACCATAATCTTTCGTTTCTTTTCTTTTAACTAACATTGGGATATTTTGATCAATAGATATACATGTTGCAAACGGTAGAGCTGTGTATGGAACACCACAAATTGAATCAAAGTTAGCATCTTTAATAGCTTCCCATAATAAATTACTTATTTCTCTTAAAAGTTTTGGATGTGAAACAACTCCACGAAAATCAAAATAAACTGGTGATTGTATTCCACTTTTTAATGTAAACTCACCAAATTTAACAGCTTGGATATCAAAAAGTTTTAATGCAAGTTGCTCTTTTGCGTCCATCTTGAAAATTTCATGCGGGAAATAAATCTTTACGCATGAGGCTACGCCTCTTTTTAACACATTTGGCGCCAATCGCCATGACGATCATATCACAAAGAACTAATCGTTTATTCTCTGGGGAGACTGGCAAAACAATGATGAATAAGAATCTTAAGAAACTCCTAAGATGCTCACGTGTTGAGTCCCGCAGCTCAAACAATAATATAAAGACATGTACTTAAGTAACTAACAACAATCACCACACAGTATAATATAATTGATCTTTTCCAATCACTGACCTCTACAACACTACTCTCAATACAATAGGGCCGGATCTTTTCAAAAGAAGGAATGTTTCAACAAACGGTGTCATTTTCCTCATCTAAAAGGAACACAAAGGGTCCCAAACAAGAACCCACCCCCAGCTTTTCCTTCTCCTTTATCACAATCAAATTTGCCTAGAAACATCCCTGTATCTAGTTCGGTTGATAACAGTCAAGGCATAGGTGGCGCCGCATCACCTCCACAACATCCCAATATATTACTACCTCAACATTTACAACAACCTTTTTTATGCAATGTGCGACCTCACCCATTTCCTTACGAAAATCTCCAGGGTCAAGCGAGGGGCACTCATCATCACCTCACACAGAATCTACCATCCCCATTCGGACAACCATGGCAGGATGTGCTCCGAAACCAAAACGAAAGGATGACTCAAATGTGTCAACAAATGAGTCATATGATGTCATTCTTCAAACAGTACATCCACGGTCCAGCATAAACTCCAGTGTCATCACCTCATCTAACCCAATAATCGCAACATGTCCTAATTCCAAGGCTGAAGTATATAATTGCCAAAGCATGGATACAGCTACATCTACTAACGATATTCCAGCTATAAACTCTTCAAAGAAATTAACATCCTTAAAATGCTATTATTTTAATTCACGGTCCCTCATGAACAAGTTAGATCAGTTTCACATGTTACTTAATTCAAATCTTTATGATGTCATTCTTGTATCTGAAACATGGCTTACTTCTATTGTTCCAGATTCTTTATTAATCAATTTAACCCCGTATAGTATTATTCGCACTGATAGACGGCATGATGGAAATGGAGGCGGTGTTGCTATTATTTTAAGAAATACCCTACGATACACTATTCCTGACATACCATCCAACTTTTCAAATTTAGAAGCAATCATTATGGACATTCATTTTTCGTCGAGAGAGCAGCAACGACTGGTATGTGTTTACCATCCGCCTTCGGCAGCATGTAGTTCTAGCAGCACATACTCACTATGTTCCTTTATGGACTTCTGCACAAATTATCATTTCCCTTGTTTCATTTTTGGTGATTTTAATTTTCCTTCAATCGACTGGACTGTTCCGACAAGTTTCGGAGATATTTGTCATGATTCCTTTCTTGAGTCTATTAACAGAAATAATCTCAAACAAATTATTACTGAACCCACACGTTTGGATAATTGTCTGGATCTCGTTATTACTTCAACGCCAGACTCGATTACTGAAATTGATGTTGTAGAACCATTCACGAACAAATGTGACCATAACGCTATTGAAATATCAATTAATATACCGTTACATCCACATAGCAAAAGATCTATTAATCGTAATTTTCGCAAGGCAGATTATCCATCAATATGTCAAAGTTTACAACACGTTGATTGGTTATCCATTTACCACAATTGTAATAAAGATGTCCACTCTTTTTGGGACAGCATTTGTAACATTCTTGATACAGCTATAGAATTACATGTGCCAACATCCAACAACAGTTCACGTAAATCAAAATATCCTAAAACAATAAGACATCTAATGCTAAAACGCCGATGTGCTTACCGATTACGTAACAATTCCGATACACAAAAGCAAATATATAAATCTCTATCTCGTGAGTACGATAATGCTGTCAAAGAACATAACATTAAACGTGAAAGCTCTCTTCTTGATGATGTCTCTCTTACAAGGTTTTATTCATTCGTTAATTCAAAATTACACTCGCAGCCTTCAATACCTCCAATTTATGATGTTAATGATGAACTACGAATTGATGACATCGACAAATCTACAATTCTCAATGATTACTTTACTTCAGTTTTTAGCCAAGACGATGGAACAAGTCCAGCATTTGAAAGCAAGGTAAATCCAGAGAAAAATCTCAATTTTATTCAATTTTCTTCTTTAAATGTTCTGAAGGCATTACATAGCCTTCCAAACAAAACATCGCGTTCACCTGATGGATATCCGGCCCTATTTCTGAAGTCAATCGCTTATGAAATATCACTGCCTTTATCAATGCTATTCGAACTATCAATTTAAGCGGAGAGCTACCTACAATTTGGAAAACCGCTATTGTTGTTCCTATTTTTAAAAAAGGAAAATCCTCAATGAGACAGAACTACAGACCTATATCTTTAACATGCATCATCTGTAAAGTCATGGAATCTATAATCAATTCACAAATTCGTACATATCTATTAGTTAATAACATTATTTCAAAAAAGCAGTATGGTTTCCTTGCCCGACGATCAACCCGCGTGGATCGAGTGGAGTAAGGCCTTGAATAACTGTTTTAAGATAGACGCCGCCTACATTGATTTCAGCAAGGCGTTCGATACCGTTAGTCATCAAAAGTTACTAATCAAATTGAAAGCTTATGGCATAGACTATGAATTACTAACTTGGATATCTTCTTTTTTAACCGGTCGTACCCAAAGAGTATCTGTTGGTAATAGTTTATCGTCACCCTCGAATGTAGTTAGTGGTGTTCCTCAAGGTTCCGTATTGGGACCTCTATTATTTATATTGTTCATAAATGACATTGCTGATTGCCTTGAAGGTGATTGTAAAGTAAGTTTATTTGCAGACGATTCAAAATTTTATTCTGCCCGAAAAAACGGGACTTCAGCAAATTTATCAAAAACTCTCGAAAATCTGGCACAATGGGCGAAAACTTGGCAGCTGAGGATAGCATTCGAAAAGTGCTCCTTGTTTACAACATCTAAACCGAACTGTAACAATACTTCCTACAATTTAGATGGTCATCACTCACAAACAGTTTATAGAATTCGAGACCTTGGTATCATAGTTACGTCCGATTTGAAGCCTTCGTCTCATTGTTCAATGATAGCAGCAAAAGCGTATTCACGTTCTTACTTAATTATGAAATCATTTACATCAAAAGATCCCTTATTATTATTAAATGCATTCAAAGTCTATGTAAGACCTATTCTAGAGACTTGTTCCCCAGTTTGGAACCCTTGCTTAGCAAAAGATATCGTATTGCTAGAAAAAATTCAGCGATTTTTTACAAGATTCATATGTAACGCTGCCAATCTCAAATTTATTGATTACTGTGATCGCCTAAAGCTCCTCAAGCTAGAATCATTAGAGTCGAGGAGGGTTAAAGCTGATTTAATCATGATTTATAAAATCACGCATGACTTAGTTGATTTATCTCTTGATTCGATAAATTGTAAATATCTTGTAAACAAATATACAATGCGTGGTCATCCTTACAAACTATATTCAACGCAAATGTGTAGGACCAATATTACGAAATTTATGTTTAACAACAGAGTGATACCATGGTGGAACTCACTACCGGACTTTGCAGTTAATTCTAAGACTGTCAAAGAGTTCAAGGCATCACTCGAAAAAGTAAACACGTTATCACATTGCAAAATTTTTGGCCATGGTTAATCAGTTAATCATTGCAACAATATCTTTAAATTAATTACTTATTTACAATCAATTTATCACACATTAATTATCTTCTTATTCATGTATTATATATATTACTTAGGCCACATGTTAGTGAGGGTGCAAACTCTCCTTTGTTCTTGCCTGTCATTTTTTTTTTTTTTTTTGGCAAATAAATGAATTATATAATATAATCATCAACTTCCTTTAATATAATTTTTTATGTTAATCTTACTTTTGTTATTGTGTAAGGATGTATGTAAGTGGAATTATTTGTGAATTTAATCCCCTGTATTTTCCTGTTATATTTTATATTTTAATATGACGAATAAATCAAATCAAAATCAAATCAAATCAAATAGGTTGGATGTCTATTTATTTACACTGATTCGAGGCTACATGTATGCGAGGCACTACACACGAAAGAGTCATTATTTCAATACAATAGTTTTAGCAATGTTAATGAATCAGTCAAACCTTCCATATAGCAGCCACCTCTATAGAGTGATCACCTGCCTGCAGTGGTCATGGAACAGACATTATTACAGCTTGGTAGATGAATGAAGCTCATCTGTACGTAGTGGCCTAAGAGAAACTTGAGAAAAACCGGCGCAAACAGACTTCATAGACTCATACAGTATTGCATTTATAGGTATAGATTAGAAATAGCACAACAGTCAGAATTGGCACAGTTGTTTTGGCGTTGGACTTGGACCTAGGCCCACAGCTGGGTCTTGGATTTAATCCCTGGCAGGAACACTATTGGTTGGTGTCAGGGAAGGTATCTGGCCATATCTCACACATGCTCTAAAAATACTAACTAACACCTCCATTAAATCAGTATTACCATATGGTATTACCAAGAAGTCTAACTCAACCTGGAAGATATATGTTTTTTAGATACGGAAAATAATTATGACCATCGATTTCACTTAAATAAGCTAACTAATATAAACTTTTGTTGATTAAATTTTAAATTTTTAACTTGAGTTTTAATCATATTTTTCTTTTGCCATGCATTATTGCAGTATGTTATTGTTCATTTGATAGTGAATTAGTGATCAATTTAAAGATCGCCATTAGTTACTTTTTATAACATTATCATTATATCAAGGGTTAGCATACTATTTACACTTGTGAAAGTGTTGTGTTACCTGCATGTATTTAAAATCTTTTTAAATTATGCAAATAATTTCTATTCTCTATTCTAACTAACTTACAAATCACCTCGGTGAAAAAAGCTACTACTGCTACGATAGTGCCACTATCGCGGCGTATCCTTCAAAAGTGAAGTGCATGATTGCTGTGTCAGGCAAGACTTTTCAACATCAATTCTCGAACAATAGAAGGCTTCTTTGAAGTCTGCCGCGTTTCCAAACCATTCCACTACATAAACTATGTACCTACTGGCTTACCCGGTTTGTGGCTAAATGATAAATGCAAAGAAAAATGCTTGTAATATCAAAAGTGTATGTGAAAATGTTTGGGTCTTGTGAGCAGACTTAGTTTCAACATAGTTTCAACTCATGAAAATATTATGCTGTAGCGCTGTTATGCTGTATTTTTCCAAGCATCCTTTTTTTCTTCCATTATAACACTAGCAAAACAATACAAAAGGCAGTCAATCATTATAAATTATTGCAAAAATTAATCATAATAAATTTTAATTCCAATATTTCTTTATACAGTAATAAATTATTGCTTATTAAATTTGTAATAAAAGCCGATGGCGATAAAGAGACCTTTTAATTTTTAATCTTGATAACACCATTTATATATAAGAGAGTGAAAATTAAAATGGAAATTAACCCAATATTTACAGAGAAAACTAATTAACATAAACTTGAATACAAATTTTGTCTCCTTTATCACCGTTCTTTAATTAATTTTTTTAAAAATTAAATGTAATTTCTTCTTTTATTTAATCTGTATAGAACATGATTTATTCATCCTTTTCAAACGCTTCATTTAAGCGATGTGGATGCGAAGGCTTTCTATTCGTTCTATTGTCATCTCCATTTATATTTTCTCTTTTAGAATTTGCATATTTAAACACCCCAAAATAACGAAGACGTTCTATTATAAATTTTACAACATAAATCATGATAATTATACAACAGAATATAGTCGATATAATAAATAAAATTCGATTTGCTATTGTAACTATTGGATCAAAATCTGCTGTTAACGTACCAATTATTGTCAGGGAAACAAGTAATATAGCTTCTGTCCAATTTGCAGACATGTCGTCGTAAGGTCGTAAAGCAATGTGTATTAAACAAAAGGAAAATACTGCCATTCCAATAAAAACCTGCAATGATACAAACAAAAGTTATGTAGAATATCAGACCTTCTAATTTCAGATTTGAAAAAATAGTGAGATTTTTTAAATTCCGTATTCTGGGGATAAAATATAGGGGCCCCCCCAAAGAGGTGGTCCAATTCGAGGGGGTATGGGGCATACACTTCGCCATTGATTCGAAATTGCTTGAAACAAAAATTAAGACAACATTTTGGATCATGCAGACCATGTGTTGACCCTTGCGCTGTAGCCAAAACATAAAAACAGTCTAGAAACTACACCCACAATGACCTAACAGAGTAAAAATTAAGCTGCTGAACATTAATTAGATTATCAAAGAGTTTATATACAGAAAGTAGGGACATTTTCTCAAGATTGGATTTTTCCGTGAAAAAATGAGAAAAACCATGAGACCGTGAGATTCAGTGTAAAAGCGTGAGACTCACGACAAACCCGTGAGACTTGAAAGGTCTGTAGAATATTGATAACATTTTTCACAATATTTTTCACAGGTTTTCCCTTTTTCACAAGTTTTTTATCAGTTTTTCATATTTTTATCTATAGATAGTGTACGGAGAGTGTAAGTACATCTATAAAACACATCAAAAATTTCATTTGCGATCTTGAATGACTTGCACAAGCCGTGTAAGCAGATAGGTGACAATGGAAAAGGCAGTAAAAAGTATTTAAGCATCAATATATGAGCTTAGCAATTAGAAGCATTGGTAAATATTATGACAAGAAATCTAAAAACAGAAACATTTTATTAATCAAAAGTTGCTACAGGATTTTCAATCAATTACAGCTACAGTGAAACCTGTATATAACAGCCAGCCATGAGAAGTAGATAAATTGACCACTATAGACAGGTGGCATTTCTATACAGGTTTGATTCAATAGAAAGTATTATTATTTTAGACATTGCAAGAGTGACCACTATAGACAGGTGGCCGTTTTATAGAGGTGACCGTTATAACAGGTTTAACTGTATATACAACCACCTGTATTTGTTGTCAGGGATGTCTTGTGAAAATGGAGTAGCAGGGGCATTTCATTATGAGCAAATTTTAGCCTTTATTTATAATTCAAATAATTCTTGTGATTACAAAAAGATTACACCATTTTGAAAAATACATTTTCTGCCCTGATGCTGTGCCCGCATTTCGAAGGCAGTGGGGCTTCATGCCTCTCTGCCCCTGTGAATCTGTCCCCACTGTTTGCTGTTATTGCTTTTAGCATTTCTTCTTATAAATTTTCATGGAACCATCCGCATGAGGATGCCTCGTTGTTTAATGTCAGGAGAAGATATTTTCTTACCTTTTTCTTATCAAAGTCTGGTACAAAACAGAAAATGGAAATTATAATTATTCGTCGAGTAAATTCCCAAGCCCACCACCATCTACATTGTGTCCTACAAAAGAAATTGAAAAATGGATGGCATAAGATTCAACAATAAACTCAATTAAATCTGCTAATGTTTAAACAGTCCATAAACCGTTTTTAAGTTGTTCATGAACCAGCGACATTGAGAGAAATTTCAGACCTTAGGGATTTGGAAATATGACTCTGAAAGTTTAACTTTTAGATATGTTCAAACTTATTTTTCGAAATAGATCCGCAGCCAACTTCAAATTTACAATCACAAATTGGTAGGAAATCTTGCGATATCTTGTCTAAGTCATGGGGCAATTGCCCCACTCACTCACCCACCCTTTTCAGCAGTCTGTCATGAGCAGTTCATGGATGTTCGAATGTAAACTCAGTAACATTTTCTGCAGTAGTGGTTTTCTCTCAAAGAAGTTACAAAACAATAAAAAATAATCAAGCAACTACTGACACCAAAACCATTACAACATGAAATTCCACATTTTGGCATTTTCACATTTCAATATTGGGAATATGGATGTCTTCATGGATTTCAAACATTTTCATGGCAAATTTGTCGTTCACTTTTTTACATTTCAAGGTGTTTTCACGACACTTTCATGGCATTTTCATGGTTCTGATGTTAGTAGTGAGCACTGGTTTTCTATAATTGTCAGTAAATTAGTTCACATGGGATGTAAATGCGTATAATTGCATATATTGTACCACTAACGGATAGCGTTGTTCTGCTCCGCCCAAATGGTAACAAAACAATACTTTAATTACCTGAATCCTTTTGTTATGGCATCAGTGATTTGTGGTTTGACTTTTATGTAACCAGTGGTAACAAGAAAAACAATAATTGGAGGTGGTAATACAAGGCAAATGACCATCACTATGGCGATGAGAGTAAACAACAAATGTCTACCAGCAAAACATTGGACTGAGCCATCATAAAAGAAATATGAATGACCTAAAATGTAGAAAATAGTTATTTGTATATTACGCGTAATACAGAGTGCACCCCCTTGGAAAACAGATCATGAAATGGATTAACTATTCAATACAGTGAAACCTGTATATAACGGCCAGCTACTAGTGGTAGATAAATTGGCCGCTATAGACAGGTGGCCTTTATATACAGGTTTGATTCAATAGAAAATGCTATTCAACACATTGCAAGAGTGACCACTATTGACAGGTGGCCGCTATATAGAGGTGACCGTTATAACAGGTTTGACTGTAGTTAGATTGACTGGCTGGCCTATTGACATATTGAATGGCGTAACAATCTTAATCAATCATGTACAAAACGCTTGTTGTCTTATTGTCAATTGATGATAAGATCTATCAAAATAATCGGGTTTAAAGATTTAATCTACCGATTGTGATTCAACCATAGTTGAACATTTAAACTATGCACGGTAGAAGAATGTTGTGACAGTGTTATGTATGCGACCATCTAACCAAATCTAATTATTAATTTAACAATCCCAAAGTAACTAATCTTGTACCAATGAGATTATTATTATCATCTACATCAAATCAAATGAAAAAAAAACAAAAAATAAAAAATACATCCTAATGAATAAGATAGCGACAAAAAATCACAATTAAATTTCTTCCGACGTTTCGACATTGCTGTTGTCATTTTCAAGGTTAAAAGAAATATTATATGAAATTACAAGATATATATATAGGTAAAATTGTGCTAAGATATAAATTTAACATTCTATGGCTATCGTTTACAAAGAGAGAATTACGAAAATCTACAGATATAAAGACAATAGAACGCTGTGACAAAGGAAACAATTAAACTAAAAGTCGCGACTTAATTGAATCGCTTTGAATGTTAAGAGTCGGTTTTAGCTTCCTGATCGAAACGTCTTAAAATTAATTATAATATGTAATAATTCTTAATTATAAAATCAGTTATAATATGTAACATACCATTGTACCTCATATAAACAAGCATAAGTGCTTTAAAGGGACTACAACAACCATTGAACAACTCACATGTAGATATTAAATTCAATTCTGTATCTACTTTATACTTTGGTTGGGCTATACATGTCTATCTATCTATCTAAACTAACATTGTGGTTCAACAGTTGGCAAAACAATAACCAGTAAAATTAATCGGCGATTTCATAATCAAAACATCTCTATTGGGAAACCCTGTGGAAAACAGTTCACTAAATTGCCTCAGTTTTCATTAAATGTCCATGAACTGTTCATGAATAGTTCATGAGCCCTCACAGACAGTTCATAAACAGTTCATAGACAGTTTATGAAAATTTAAGGCTATTTAACGTTCATGAACTGTTCATTAATTCCTGAACTGTTATTCGCGGGGGAAACAGTCACTAATTGATGATGACAATAATGATGCTATTGAAAAGGCACACGCTTACCATCAATATTGACGCAGAAAAAATTCAGCAATGATATTTGCGTAATCGATGAATAAGTAAAGACCATCAGTGTCCAAAGTGCTTGAAATGGAGTACGTCTATTTCTGAAGTTGATAATATATTGTTTACCAAGAATATAAAATATGATTAATAATAAAACCACGACACTTGGGTATACTAGAGCAAACATCTTTCGATCAAAAATGTCTACCGATGTTGATATACAACCAAAATAAGAAATGCAGTAGATCGTTGCTGAATTTAGAAATCGTATAATTGGTGATACAAGATTATCATCATCAGTCAAATATAACATAGCGATAGTTTGAGTATAAAATATCACACCGCGTAGATGTGGTGGAAATCCAGGATTATATACCACCATTGCAATGCAAATAATAGAAAATATTGTTACTAATGTTATAAAAACTGCAATACCAGTTTTGTAATTATCCTCGCATTTGACGCAACGTCCATGAATTAATTCCATAGTATATCCTTGACTGCATGAACCGCATAAACGTCCTTCGCGTCCTTTAATACATTGTTTACCAGGATTGCTAGCGTCAAATGCGCAACCAGATTTATACTTGGATTCTTTGTTACACACTGAATAATGATAAGGAATATAATTTGTAATCAATCTTCTATCGTCAGTAACATTAGCCCAATATCCATCTTGCAAGTAGATGATACTTCCACTGCATCTATATATAAAAATAAAACGAGTTACCAACATATAGAATAATTGGTGAGAAATACCAACATTCCACCAGTGAGTGCGAGAGAGACAGAAATTGCAAAAACGATTTTTCTATACCGGTAATACAAATAAAACCTGTTCTTTCTTCAATCACTGTCTTTGTGCTATTCTCAGCTCCATCAAATTTACGTCATGTGTTAAGCTATCGCTCAACATTAACAGCTACTTACAATAATAATGATGACAATTAAAATTTTGAAGCAAATTTTTTTATCATCTACTGTTTCACAATGCGATCACCGCGATAGATTTTGTCAAATACAAGTTAGATGTTTAAACTTATCTTAACTATCAAGTCATAGTGATTAATATTCCATTTTTTTATGTCATATCCTTCTATCTAGCCTATATATAAAACTAATTTTTAATTATCAATTCTCCCTAGAAACTCAGATATTTTACCTCAAACTCTTGTGGACTTGTGAGCATAGTTGTAAGTGAAGCAATATTTGAAAGTTAACCAGTTGGTATTTCTCTGTCGATCAGTTGATATTTTCAATGCGAAAAAACTTGCAGAGTTCATGAACTGTTCATGAACTTTTTGAACATTCGTGAATTAAGTTGTGATGTTAAGTGGATTGAAATAGTTTGATAGATACTTGCTATGAAAATTAAAGATATTAATTGGGTAGTGAGAATATTAACAATCAGGAATTGAAAACATTTTCAGTGCCTGCAACTGCATAATTTTGCCTTAAAAATGAATGCAAATGTTTTACCAAAAAATTCCTTGTCAAGCAATTTAAACTTACCTTATTCATACATAATTATCACATACTTATTCCTACATACTTATTATCATCATTACATGCTCATTCAACTCTTATTCTGTTTCATTAATAATCTTTATGAATTATTTATAGATCTACTAGAATACTTTCGACTTTTGAAAAAATCTGCTTGCAGGAATTCTATTGTTAAATAATTGTGCTTTTTACTGCCGGTCCCAACATTTTCTACCCCTTTTAAATAACAGTGATGACGGGGTAACGCTGTATTTAATATATCAAACATTTCACTGACCGTAAAATTGATCTGCAGTATCATGGCTGAGATCAACAAAGAGAGTTTAAAATCATTGTTCTCAGCGAAAAAAGCCACTCATCTAGAAATAGATGAGTGGTAGGGGTGCCTTCGGTAGGGCGACACTGTCTACTTTATTTACTCACCGTAAAACACCTGTAATAGACGTATCACAAACACATATTCCATTTTTCTTTACGAAACGATATCCAGGAATACATGGCCTTAAATGAATCTTATTTTGTAGAACTTGTAACATGTTCTTATCATCTGATAAGTGCAATGATGCAATGATTGGCTGATCACTGTTTACGATCATTTCATAGAATTTTATATCAGTTAAAGTGTATTGAAAAGTTGCTATTCCATGGCCAAGTAATCCTCCACCAATACTTATATAATCAGATGGTAATACAACAAAAAAAGTATTATTTTCAATTTGCATATAAATTGTTGGCGTACTTGTCAATATGGTAGTACCAAGTTGATCGGATGCAGTCAAAGCGAGACGAATCGTTTCACCTGGATAGGCAGAAATCTATAACAGAATTAATAAGGTCAAACATGTTACAGTGAAACCTGTATATAACAGGCAGCTACGAGAGGTAGATAAATTGACCATTATAGACAGGTGGCCTTTACATGCAGGTTTGATTCAATAGAAAATACTATTTTAGACATTGCAAGAGTGACCACTATAGACAGGTGGTCGCTGTATAGAGGTGACCGTTATAACAGGTTTGACTGTACAATGATCACCTCTACACAGTGGTCACCTATCTATAATGGTCACTCTTTTAATGTAAGAGTTGGTATTTTTTAAAAGAATCATCATCCCTGTATATAAGGGCCAACTGCATATAATGATCAGTATATCTACTTCTTGTAGGTGGCTGTTATATACAGGTTTCATTAATAATATTCATGTCTACACATCATTATTGGACACGTCAATTTTATCTTGAAATAGCAGTCACCTCTGAATAGTGGTCACTTGTCTGTGTATTTTGTTATATTGGCGATAATTTATTTAATGAACCCCTACAAAAGAAGATTAAATGTTTATAAGGTCTGTTTTCTAGATTTCACATATGTCTGTTGATACCCAGGCTTCATTGTATTGTCAACCCTGCAATGGGGGATAACTATTCCCATATATACAGAGAAGGGGTTTCTTGAAGTTGTGATTCTTGAGTTGAAAATAATTTTTTCTTCAAAATACGTGTTTTACACATGCTAAAATGTTGCAATTCCCGTTTTATCTCTTTGAAATTCTTATTTCTCTAGATTCCAAGACCCTGCGGGCCGTGATCCAATGCCCTAGCCATTACACGAAGGCCACAATGAGAATGGACTATGGATACTAGCTTCACACCAAACAATTGCATTACCATTAACATTCACATTCCATTTTCCTTTCACAGGGTCATCCCCTTTCAATCTTTGTAATACTTCTTTAACAACTGTAACAATATTTTGAGACACAATATCATCCCAATCATAAGCATTTATTAAATGTTTATGAACTTCTTCTGATGAAACTAAACTCGTATTGACGCAAATATCATCTACATATGAGCTGGTAGCTTTGTTAATTAACGGATCTTGTGCCAACACATATTGCAATATTGATGTCATGATCATAGGAGCCACATTCAATCCAAACCCTAAACGTGTCAAACTCCACAGCTTCGAACGATGTTTTAATGTTTGATAAGGCCACAATTCTTGTTCAATCCGCAACTGTAAATATGAGTCTTTCAAATCTATCATTGCCATTTCTGTTCCCGTTTGACGCCATGACCTCAGCATTTCTAAACAAATATCACTCTTTCCTGAAAAAACATCAATGTACTGGTTTATTTCACGAAAGTCAAAAATCGGACGCATTTTCTGCTTACTTTCCTGTACGACACTGAATATAGGAAGTAAACCTTAAGCTTTCCCGTATTTAACCTCATCATATTCAACGGTATAACCTCGATCTACCCATTCATCTAATTTACAATCAAAAGCTTTTTTGAATCATCATTCATATAGTATTGCGATATACAATTTTCAACAATGTTGGTGGATTGTTATTTTTCCACTTCCATGAAACTGTCCAATGCTTTCCATTAAATGTTGCTACAAAATTGTCATCTTCAACAGTAACATCAGACGTTCTAGGCAATTGTACATCAATAGATAACACCGGCACTTGTTGTGTGTTTAGTCGTACATCTTTATCAGTTAAAGCAGTAATACCACCAGTTTTACAAATAACATCCATTCCTAGTATTATGTCCACCCCTGACAGTTAATAAACGTTCCACAACTAAACAATTAATATTTACATTGACGTCATTAATCATTATTGATACTATCGATTCTCCAACAACAGACACTGCTGAACCAATCATCATTTTAATCTGTGAAGATGATGCGGTTATATTACATTGTTTAACCAGATTACTTGTAACAACACTCCACGAGCAATCAGTATCAATAAGTCCTGTTTTTGTCACACCATTTACATTTACTTTAATAATTGGCAACTTAGTCAATTGTCCTGGACCACAGATTCCACATTGCCCACTGCGGTCCGGCTTTCATTTCCCGGAAATTTATAGCATTGACTTGCCACGTGTCCCAGAACACTACACCACACACATGTTAAACATCGAGTGTCAGGTTTTTCCTTCAAATTATTTGTACTCGTATCCATTGCTTTTGAACGATTTCTACAATTTCTGGCAATATGGCCAGGTTTGTTACAGCGATAACATATTTCTATTGTATCATCTTTCCTAACCGAATTACCACCTTGAGCCACACATACTACATCCGCATCAATACCAACTCAAGCTTCTAATAAAACCCTTGCCTTTGTTACAATTTCTTGGTCTGTCGCATTGACCATCGAACGAAGTTGTAAACCAACAGCTTCTGGCATTCCTGTTACAAAAACAACACCTGGGCAATTACACCAGCTAATAAGCATAATCTTTTAAAATCAGCAAAGTATCCATCCACATTCTCTCCTTGTTTATACACAAGTCGCTTCAACTGGTCAAAAGCAGCAAATTTCGATAGAGAAAAAGCTGTCAATATCGTCGTTTTTACTTCTATCAGCATATTCTTCTTCCACCCTGGCATCTCGTTGAAAACCATAAATGCTGACCCACGAAGAAGTAAGGCCACACTTAGTACTTTATCTTCATCGCTATAGCCTTTTAAATCCGCTATTGCTCCAAATCACAACCACCATTCTCCAGCGTCACCATCGCCATCATATGAACTAATTACATTTGTCAATTTTAATCTGACAACAGACGAATTTGCCATATCCTTTGCCGTACCAGAACCAGAATTGCCACTAATATTATCATTCATGGCCCGTTAGCTTGTAAGTAGATTAAATATTCCGAATTATATTATACAGACAAAGAGTCGAATGCAGTTGAACAATAACCAAACTTATTTCTTCACGCCAAAACTGCACTGAGGTGCGCATGGAAAATTGCACGTGTTATCATAAATCTCACTTTGATACATGTTTCGTTTTACATACTTACGTCAATTAAAATTATAACACTTAGGTACAATTACAGATACATCGATCACAAAATTATTGTTTTGTTATTGTTTCGATTATAAAATTACAAACAAAAAGATTTTAAAAATATAACATTTTGATGTTTACATTGCTTCCCGCTTCGATGGAAATCTATTCGTCACGTCACTTGACGTTTCTATTGCTAGAGTGTGAAGAGATTAACATAAGAATTAATGAGAAGTGCGCGCAAGTAGTTTTGTATCTCATGAATATTCAAATAGTCTTTAATTACCTATTATAGTAATATCAAGGTTCTCATGGTTGTCTTTGCTGTTTCAATAGTGCTCGATGCCATAAATGCAGAGCTGCTTAATAATGAATATACGAAAAAATCAGACTTCTGAAAAAATCTGATATTTTCGTTTATTCATAATTACCTATTAATCGGCCAATTATTATTGTAACCCTAAAAAAAAAACGGGTTAAATGAATCATTAAATTTTGTGATCGACGTATCGCTAGTCCATTCTAATGTTTTTTGTTTCTTCCCATAAATGTATGATCTTACCAGTTTTGTATCATTATCATGATACAACCATACTGAGCTGGACATCTTTTCTCTCATTTCATTTTCGATTTGAGGTTTATCAGGATAAAGGACACGTCTGCCAATATAGTTATCAGAAAAATTGAACGATTTTTCCCAGGTTTGTAATTTTGAGAAATTAAGGAACGGACTCCAACCTGAAGTACTACAAAGTTGAAATGTTTCTGCAAATATCGCACCGCCATAAAATCCTGCACCATTTTCAATTAATTCAATATTGGCCTATATTCAAAAATGAAAAAAAAAATAGTATTACTTTTGATTTTATGAAATAGAACAAGGTATTTTACAAAGATGTTACAGTCAAACCTGTTATAACGGTCACCTCTATACAGCGGCCACCTTTCTATAGTGGTCACTCTTGCAATGTCTAAAATATTCTATTGAATCAAACCTGTATGTAAACGCCCCCTGTCTATAATGGTCAATTTATCTACCTCTTGTAGCTGGCTGTTATATACAGGTTCCACTGTAGTACATAAACATTTAGATACATTTTCACATTAGTAACATATAGCCTATAGTGTCCGAGAAAAGGTTTTACCTTCCAAAATTCAAAGTTTTCCTAACAAATTTAACGTACCAATAAACGCAATAAATATCCAATTTGCATTGTCGATTCCCTATTTCGAAATCTTGAAATTTAGACTGAAGAAGACAGGAAAATTCAATTTACATCACAAGAAGTTGTTTGGAGTAAGAATTTCTATAGCAATTGTACTAAATTTGTTTTACAAAAATTGCATATCTCTGATTTTTAGTCAAAAATCGAACGCTATTGGATTTGTGGGCAAACGATGATTTGACTTGAGGCTACAGTCAACAGCATACGACTTTTCAAAAGTGTGTTAATTGGACCTGGGTGCAATGTTAAAAACTATTCACATCCTAAATATTATCAAATGTGAAAAGTGACAGGTGATAAATAAGTTAAAACGAGCGTTAGACTCAATTTTCTATGGTTTTTGTGTTTAGCTTTTGATTTGAAAGTTTCTGTATCCCCTGCTGGTGCCCCCTGCGAATAACTTTTACTCTTACCTTCCAATCTTCCATAGGAACACTCAAATCTACATACTGTAAAAAACACAATGGATTCCCTGTAAATTGTGCCACTAATCCATCTGTCGGCCTAACGTAAATAGCTCCACCAACAACAGTTGCATAATTCCTTCTAAATCGTAAAGTTGAACCTTTATTTAAAGATATAAAACTGACACCAATAAAAGACATACCACCACCATTTATCGACGCTTTATTACCATAAAATTCCATACTACCATTAAGGAAAATAAATGCTTCATTTAATATCAAACCAGTCCCAATTGTGTTGTTACTAATCACATTAATTCCTTGAAATACTGCATTAACCATTTCCAAAACAAACGGTCCAGATAATGGCAATGAAGAAACATTGCTTTGAGATGCAATATGATCTTTAACTGTGATATTTATAAATAATACAGGAATTAATGCACCACAATATTTATTCCAACTAACACATGCGAAATAGGCACCAGCCCCTTGATCTGCTGTATTATTTATTAACATGATATTTTTTAAAATAGCAAACGATCTATTTACAAACATATTATTATAATTATATGGTGTTTCCATTATAAAATGGATTCCACCTCCACCTTTAGCTGCATAACATTGAGTTATTGTTATATTCGATAACATGATCATATGCATTTGATAGTGATGTGGTCTTGCTTGAATAGATATGGCACCTGCCTGTGAGTATGAAAATGATTTACTAAAATAACAATTCTTTATAATAATAATTGTATTCGATGTTGACATTGTATTATTTATAATAATTTCAATAGAACCACCTAATATAGCTGCGTTGTTTTCAAAGATACAATCGTCGATCACGATACTATTACCAGTAATAGTTTTATTAAACATAATTAATATGGCACCGCCTGATAGACTATTTAAATTAGTTTCCCTCTCAAGTTGAGTCAAATTTGTATAGTAATATGTCGATAATCCAAGATCGTTAAACAGACAAGATTGGATTAGAATTCTTGATGGTAACTTATCATCGAATAATATTGAAATTCCACGATACATGTATAAATTTTCTGTTGTGTTAGGGTATATCATACGGTTTTCTATTTGACCTATAAATCTACAGTTATTAATAAAGACTTTTGAATATTCAATAAACAATGATGTATTTGTATTATGTTTGAAACGACAATTGTTAATGATTACGTTTGACATAGATTTTATTTGAAGTGCACCAAAGGTTAATGAGGAATTCGAAATAATCAAATTTTTAATATTTACAGTAATTTGATGCGATGGTGAATATTCCATACCTAATAACTTGATAGAACTACCACGGATTATATTGTTTTTGATTTGAAATGATAATTCTGTATCATTATCATACCCTTGTATATTTAAATATTTTAAATTTTGATGCTGTTTTATTGTAATATTTAAATCATTTTCAATATAATACAAACCAGATATGATTAAATTTGCTGTATTAATATTTGTTGTATTCCATATCTTTATCATAGAGAATTCAATAGAATAACATGGGTTCTTACAAAAGTCGAGTTCACCGCAATGTGGTGAATCTTGCCCATTAATCTGTGAAACATATATTGAAAACGTTGAACAATAAACTTGCTCGAATAAGTAAGAAAAGAAACCAGAAAATAGCAGTATACCAATAACATTCATTGTGACTTTTTTCACCGTTAAACCACTCCTACGCAACCCATGTTAAAGCTTCAATCCATGATATTGTGTAAAATTTGCTGAAGAAGCGACTTGCTTGCTTGAAAATAATCATGTTTTCACACATTCTACCTAAAACATGATTACGTCAATCATATATCTATTGTTTTAAACAAATGTGATTTGGTCACACAAGTCACATAAATTTTCGCGGGAAATCTCAGATCAAGGTTACTTTCCAAAACAGAGGTCATTTCGATAGACCGCAATTTCATTCCTGGAAAAAAGTTGACTATTTTAACGTTACGGTTTACCTTACGGATGATACCTTGCTTTGCCTTTAACTTGCCTGCTTGGAATTTCGACTAGATTGATGTCAATATTGAACATGTGATATCTAATTATATTAAAGAATGTATCGTGTGAAAATATCAAAAGCTTCAAAGCTGCTTTATCCGTTGTGTAATGGTCATAACAAATCTGGTTTTCTGAATGTCTGTAAACCGTATTTCCTCGCTTGCCATTTGTCAACGAACCGAAAGGATCAATCTTATTCCTCAAATTCTCAGAAGAAAGTTAAGAATTTATTGGTAAATATTTAATTTTATCTCATTTTAAAATTGTTAGTCTAGTGACTGACCATGAATGACGACTGTCTGTCACTTTATAGCCTATTCAATATTACAAATAAATAATGTTTACTTAATGACTCATTTGACTCATTTTAATGATTTAGTATGTATGCATGTATGTGTGTATGTATGTATTTTGATAATTTTGTAGCGCAATGGCTAACACAGGAAAATGAACAAAGGATGACATTTTCAAGTGTATCCTCACATACTGTGACATGTAAAAATTTGAAATGCTTAATATATGTTACAGTAAAATATTAAGCTTAAGAAAGTTATGTTATCAGGAATAACTAACTGACAAAGGAATAGTTACAAAACTGTAATAATATAGAGTGATTGAGTTTATATTTGAATGTTTTTAAAGACTAATTAGACTTCAGGAAGAGAGTTCCATTTAGTTGGGTTGAATGTCCACGCAAGGAATATTTAGAAAGTTTAATAGTGAAAAACTCATCTGAAGCCAATTCAATCAAGTTTTTCAAAATTCTGAAGACCATGTGAAGATCGAACTTAAGGCGCCGTAATTCTAGAGACTCGAGGTCGAGGTAGGCAAGACCATCTACATAGGGCTTGTAAACATTATTTTTCAAACAAACATATCTTGTGAAATGGCGCTGAAGGTTTTCTAAATATTTATGTCCTTGATGAGATAGGGATTCAAGACTGGCGTAGATGACTGAATCACTGATCTGACGTATGTTGTGAACCCTTTGACCAGGGCTCAATAAAATGGGGACCGCTGGGACCGCCGGTCGCAGGCACATTTTCTGAACAATAGAATAACTGCAGGCACAGCTATAAAGATTACACAAATTTCTGAATTTGGAGTGACTATTGTAGACTTTTCTGAATAAGTAACTGTTACAAATTCTATGCATGCTTCAATCAATGTTATTCTCACTAACATAATGTTCTTTCATGAGTCAGTAACCAAAACAGCTTGCAGGCACTTTGTAGGGGAAAACTTGGTCGCAGGCACACATATATTTTGTAGACCCCTGCCTTTGACTAACACCTCCTGGGTCTTTGAGGAAAAGCATTTCTTGATTAAGAAATTGATAACGAAAAATTAATTAAGTATAGTGAGTCACTTTGTAGACTGTATAGCCTAGTGTTCCTTTATTTGCCATAGCAATAACGCACTCATGCTATCAAATTTTGCAAGTTGATGCATAACTCTATAAAACGCATTCTACGACCAACAACAACAGCCCTTGAGATTGATTTCATTTGGACTTTTCGGCTTTGAAGATTTGAAATCGCATGAAAGCCAAATTCTGATGCAATTCTGTGCAGCCAGATCATATATTTACGCACATTTTATTTAGAACATCTACGTAAACAATATTGGAAATGATGAAATTTTCTTGCATAATATGGATACAATTACGAATTGTGCGGATGGGATTTTATCCACAAAAGCGATTGCGCTGTCAAATGGTATCCTTTTTGGTCTGGTATTTTTTTTAAATGGGGTCTGAGGTGCATCCAAAAGAATTTTCAAAGTCCGATGCCATTTAATGTTCATGGACTGTTCATGAGCTCCTGTACTGTATTGTACGATATGAAGCAATATTTTTGTGTCCATATTTCAGCTTCACTTTGTTCTATTTCCTTTTTCAGACTGAAGACCTCAATGCCACTCAAAAAAGATTTCAAGGGTCTAGAAATATCATTGGTACTTCTGGTAACAATGCCGATGAAATGAATGCCTGGCCAGTTATTAAATCAATGATAAAATATGTATGGCCAAATGATCAACCTGCGTTAAAAGCAAGAGTTGTTGCAGCATTGTCGCTTTTGGTTGGTGCCAAGGTATTATCTACATGATTTATTTATGAGATTTGAATGCCTTCTTCTAATTGATAATAGTGTTGGTCCACATTGCAAGAAACACAATATTCAATTTTATAATAATAAGTTCATGAACATGAACTAATAAGTTCATGAACTAACGCAATTGTTTACAAAGTTTATCATGAACTGTTCATTGTGTAGGCCTACTATACTACTTTTGTGAATCCCTATTTACTTTTTCATGAGCTGTTCATGGCATTTTGTGGTCCCTTTGAAAAAAAGTTAATGAGTTCATGAACGTGAAAATGCTTAATTATCCTGAAATGTTCATGAACAGTTTATGATTGTTTAGGAACTTTAGAGTAATTGTGAGTTCATAAATCAGTTCATGAACAGTTCATGATTGTTCATGATCTGTTCAATGAACCCACAAGAAATGTTTATAAACTCATGGATATTTTTCACATGGGAATTTATCAACATGTTGATGAAATGTTTCTTGAGTTTTACATGGGCAATGCTTTTCCAAGGTTTTATGAAAATTAAAATGGTCTTTCATCTGGCTTTATCTCACCTATCAGTACCATGTGCAATTATCGATATACATAACTAGTTAGTAATATTAAGTCATTTACGTAATAACTGCTTTTTAACAAATCTGTTGTCTACTTTTAGCTTTTGAATGTTCAAGTTCCGTTCCTTTTCAAATATGCAATCGATCATTTGAATAACACGCCAATACAAATAGCAGATTTTGAAACAACAATGGTTACAATGAGTACAGCATTGATCCTGGCATGTAAGTCGTGTTTCACTATGAATCTTCAATATACTGAATCGCAATTGATAATTTAATGAATCACAATTGAAAACTTACTGGAATGTACTGGAATAGTTAGTGGGTAATGAAACGGTATTGAAATTTACAAGAAATTTTAAATCTTGATTATTCTCAACCCAATAATAACTACTGGAATATGTCCTCATATTTAGCTTTAAAATAATACTTATACTTCATAGTAATGATAAATGATAAAAAAATAACACAGAGGTTTACAATACTTTGAAATAATCTTGTTTCATCTTCAGGCAGACCAGAAAGAGAATAATAAATAATCTTACATGATATCATTAACTTTGATGAACTCAAAATCATCATTCATGAACTATAATCCAAGTTCATGAAAGTTCATGAACTGTTTTTCAACTTCATGAATGTTCATAAACTGTTCATAGCAGTTTGTAAAAAAAAATAGTTCATCAACTCTTGCAGTTGATGAACATTCATGAACTTTGATGAACTCAAAATCATGATTCATGAATACATTTCAAGGTCATGAACTAGTTTTCAAAGTTCATAAACTATAACCCAAGTTCATGAGATTTCATGAACGTTCATGAATTTCAATCGTGGGTTTTATCATATAGTCAAGCCGGCTATAGCAGTCACCTCCATTCAGCGTCACCTGTCTATAGTGGTCACTTTTACAATGTCCAAAATAGTATTTTCTATTGAATCAACCCTGTATATAAAGACCACTTGCTATTTGTTATGGACGTGTGTTCTGATGGGGTCAGTAAAGGGTATTCACAATCACTACTCTTAGCTAAAAGAGCCACTCTTCTAGAAACGGAAGAGTTGTAGGCCTACGGGCTCTTTCGGTAGGGCGATACCTTCTTGATGAAAGAAATCATGTGTTTTAATGGTACATTTTTTCATGATATGTTTCATATACCCAATTACCCGTCCTACTGATTATCTCAAATGGATTTTTTATACATTTGTTCTATTTTTTAGATGGCGGAGCTAGAGGGGGTGCTGCTCTTTGCAATGAATTACGTAATGCTGTATTTGCCCGAGTTGCTCAAAACTCAATCAGGCGAATGGCAAAACGAACATTTTTACACTTACATCAACTGGATTTAAGTTATCATTTAGATAGAAAGACTGGATTACTTTCCAAAGCTATTGACAGAGGAACACGGTAAGCCATAATATTGGATAATCCAACTCAAAAGCCAATTATTTCGGGAAGACTCCATCAACCCTATGGACTTGAGTGTATTATGTAAGAGTTGATTGCCTAAACAGTATGACACTGGAATCCTAACTTGAGATATGGGTTCCATCCCCAGCATGGTCCAATTATTATAATTCATTTTTCCTGTTTCAAGGTTCCTCCTGAACTGTTTCACTTATAGCTGGATTTTAAATCAATAATTTCTTATGACACAAAAAGTAGTGAACACAAACAATTATGGAAATCTGAGAATCTCTAAACGTTCCTTGTAATCAATTGTGCAATCGTAACACTATTTAATTATTTCAATGGATTCTGTTAGCAGTAGGGTAGTCAAGCGATATAAATACCTCTCATTTTTGTTGCATGTTTCTGATCATTTATCGATCATATTATTACAGGGGTATTAGTTTTTTTCTGAGTGCATTGGTATTCAATATTGTTCCGATCGTGTTTGAAGTTAGTCTTGTGTCTGGTATATTGGTGAGTCATCTATTCTATTTCCTTGAAAGTATTATAATTGCTTTTATTGTCATATCAAACAATGTAGGCTAGACATTTTACAGTACCCTAATCGGAAACATGCAACATTATTTGATAGAAGCAGAGCGACGTGTCTCCTAATCTGATCAGATGTTTTGTGCGCTATAGCGTAACTGACCATGTTAATATGTATAAAAATGTCTTAAAATACTTGTACTTTCGGTTCTATAAGTCAGCTCTGTGTTTTGATGTATCATTTTCCTTGATATCACAAACCTTGAACGTATCATCATCAAAAGGGACATGACACCTGCAATAAACAGTTCATAAAACTTTTTCATGGAGCAATTCATGAATTGCCATGGATAGTTCATGAGGTCGTTTAACATTCATGAACTGTTCATGAACCATTCATGAATTCATACAAATGTGCATTCAGAAAATAATCTAGATCTAATTAACTGTGGCTCAAATCCCCCTCCACAAGTCAACTCAACCTTTCACTTTCTATCTAAACATCAAATGAGTACCATCTTCTGATTGTGGATGTAATGTTCCAGAAGGATTTGCATCATAAGTTGCGGCAGATCTCTGCACATTGACAATCAAGACGTATCTGCCTTGATATCTATTAGGCATTGATCTGAACACCTGAGTTCAATTGTTGGCAATTGCTCTCAATCAAACAGAATAACTCCTTTATTAGAATTAGAAGAATGATGCAAATGCCTTTGGTAGGGCAATATATCATATAAGCATCTGATAAGGCTACAATGAAACTTAAATGTAGCTCAGTGGCAGATTGACTGTGCATTTTGCGGGAGAATGGGGTTCCAATCCCTGTCAGTGTGTTTGTTTGTTTGTCTGTTTGTTTGTTTGTTTGTTTGTTTGTTTGTTTGTTTGTTTGTTTGTTTGTTTGTTTGTTTGTTTGTTTGTTTGTAGTTTATTATAAACATTTATACAACGATATACAAAGATTTGTTATGATATATATAGTGGTTACAGATTTGTTTTTTTACATTAATTTAAGCGGCTGATTCTTGATGTCTGTATTTTCACTGTTATTATTTATTTATGACTCGTAATTTACCAGCAATCGCATTTTTGGAGGTGTCTATTTAGGTCTTGAAAATTTGAGTATGTGTTGAGGAGGGCTGCTTCACGAAACGCAAATGACCGTTTTCCTTGCTCAGATCTAACTTTTGGAAGGATGTATGGCTGCGTTCTTGTTGCATACTCCGATGTGGATTTGAAGAACATTTCTTTAAGATTGGGGCCATTACTTCCAGCGATTGATTTCTTTGCCATCCACACAGTGCATAATTCAGAAATAGCTCTAATGTCAATCCAATTTAATTGAAGTATGTTGTTCATAAAATCGAATTTGCTACGATTTTACTGCACTCATGTTAATAGTAATACCATTATGAGAAAAAGTAATTCTCATTAAATAAGCTATATTGACCGATAGTCGCTACAAGCTTAATTCGAATTTAGCATGGCTTCAAATTTTAAGTTTCATGTTTTAGGCACAGAAGAATACAAACGAAAAGATGCACTGGATTCTAAGCGTGTAGAGTCATTTTTGTCCCCTGAATCATTTTAATATGATTTTTATTTATTTTGAATTCCAACTTTTGTGTGTTTGACGTAGTGAAACCACATTTTGTTTTATTTTCAAGGCTTATAAATGTGGAACGCCTTTTGCATTAACAACTCTTGGTTGTTTGTCCACATATGCAGCATTCACATTGGCTGTGACCCAATGGAGGTATGCATTTTGAACCTTGTTTGCTTAAGTCAATTCCAATCTACCATTAAAGATGTTTGCAATCTCCTCACATTGTAGCCTGCGTAGTGCGTACCAGCTCCAAGGTTTTTTGTTAAACCATAAGGTCTGTAAGCCAACACGTCCCTTTCTGTCCAACAAGCTTCACTGAGTTGTGTTTACAATTTATACGTTAGATCATATTATCACTAAGTTCTTTGTGGCTGCTTGTAGCTATGACGTGTTTGGCAAAGAGTTGTGATTTTATGACAATTGATGTATTGCTATAGTGTGTCAATTAGGTGTCAATAATTTACCAAATTTATATAGGTGTTATTTTCGCTGGTCAAATAGGAGTGAGTTGAATCACAGCCCCTGCGAAAAACAGTTCAGGAGATCATGAACAGTTCATGAAAATTGGGGCCATTCAATTTTTATGGATTGTTGGTGAACTGTTCATGAACTCCTGAACTGTTTTTTGCAGAGAAGACTCTACGGTTTCAAAAACAAATGCTGGACCAGGTACAACACAGGCTACTACCATTGTAGCCACATACTCAAAATGCTCTGGGTGAACCACAGCAACATTTTCCAGACTTAAACTGTTAAAAAATTCTTGTAGCTTGGCCACTCCTTTGATTTGTATTTCCGTGTACAGTTGTATATTTTATTTGTCACATGAAATATATTTTGTAGCGAATTTAAAAAAAATGCACTATGTAATTCTTCAACTGTTGGAATAATGATCTTTGTATCTATTTGCCAATAAAAGTGTTGCGATAAAGTTGCGTGTATGTATTAGCATTTATTTTTTTAAGGACAAAATTCCGCATTGAGATGAATCAAAGTGATAATGAAGCTGGCAGCAAAGCAGTTGATTCACTCATTAATTACGAAACAGTCAAGGTAATTTGCATCATCGTATCATCAAACATGAATTGATGCCATGAAATATCCGTATTCTGTTGATTATTAGTTAAAATTCTGGATGTTAATTCACAGTTATTGATTGAAATTAAATTGACAATTAATGGCTTGTAATGACCCACAATCCCAGTTAAAGTTTATTAAGGCCATGAATGCTAAATATAAATAACTCCATGAACTTCTCGTGAACAGTTCATTAACATTGTGAACACTTGAAGACCAGTACTGTTCATGAAATTTTTATGAACTCTTTCAATGAAAATTTTCCGAAAAGTATGGCCGTGAATGATGACTTTTGAGTGCCGAAAAGTTTTTTTTTTTATAGGCTTTAATTTATGTTTTGTCTTTTTTGTTTTCAGTATTTCAATAATGAAAAGTTTGAAGCTGATCAGTACAATACTGTTTTAAAGAAATATGAAACTGCCTCACTCAAAACGACAACAAGTTTAGCATTACTTAACTTTGGACAAAATGCTGTATTTTCAACATCACTTACAGCAATGATGTTGTTAGCAAGCTGGAAGATCACAGACGGTTAGTTTTCAGGATTAGATTAGAACAATTTGAAATTATTCCTTTGTAGTATGCATTCATATGCAAAAAAAATAATTTTATCCCCTGTCAAAAAAAATCATCAATTTGTGATTGTAAAATAGCTCGACTTCTAATTCAATCCTCTATGAAAAGAAATTCACGAGTTTGTGAGCCTGAATCTGCCCAAAATTACATGAACTGTTCATTGATTTTCAAACAATTTCACATTTATGAACCAGTTCGTTCACTGGCTCATGACGTATTCTTGAACCCACAGAAAGATGTTCATGAATTTCAGGCAATCCCATATTCATGAACCTGTTCATGAACCGATTCATGAACTGTTCATGAACCCACTGACAGATGTTCATGAACTGTGCATGAATATTTCATGATCTCATGGATTTTTTTCACAGGTGAATTGAGCTGTTTTATATACATTGGGCCATTTAACTTTCACAAACCTTTTTCATTTCAGGCATTAGCACCTCAATCTTAACGGTTATATAGCCCTATGTTTTGTTTTGACATGTTTCAAATCTTAGAGAACATCCCCTGCGAAAAATAGGTCAGGAGTTCATGAGCAGTTCATGAACGTTAAATTGCCCTAAATTTTCATGAACTGTTCATGACATGTCCGCGAGTGTTCATGAACAGTTCATGAAAATTGGGGCCATCTAACGTTCATTAACTTTTCAAGAACTGTTCATGAACTTCTGAGCTGTTTCACAGGGGATCATTAGGTCAGGAGTCCATGAACGTTAAATGGCATTAAATTTTCATGCATTGTTCATGAACTCCTGAAGTATTTTTCGTAGGAGATGCTCAAACTTATGCACTTTTTTAACGGTATCTTTTCATTTAGGTACCATGACTGTTGGAGATTTGGTAATGGTCAATGGTCTTCTCTTTCAATTATCAATTCCATTAAATTTTCTTGGGTCTGTCTACCGTGATTTACGGCAATCATTACTTGATATGCAAAACATGTTTGATTTATTGAAATTGAAAAGTGATATCAAGGTTTGTAATAATGTTAGTGAATGTTATGGAACGTTTATTAATATCATGGAATGTTTGTGAATGTTTGTATTAATTTCATTTAATGTTTGTGAATGTTTGTATTAATTTCATTTAATGTTTGTGAATGTTTGTATTAATTTCATTTAATGTTTGTGAATGTTTGTATTAATTTCATTTAATGTTTGTGAATGTTTGTATTAATGTCATGGAACAATGTTAGCAAGTGACACGTATAAGTAATTCAACCTCAAATATTACCGGTAATCAATCAGGCTAGAATCGATTGGCTAGACTTGCAATCAATGAAACGTATTCCTTTTGGTCATTATCAAATACCGAATAGGAAGTTATGACTTACAGCCTAATAGCTGTACATTGTCCCTGTTTTTAGATAGTTACGGTCATAAAGATGTTGCTTAACTCTTTAAAGCTCTGTTCCAATCAATCATTTATCTGCTACGTTCGATTTATCATTTATCATTCCATTTGCTTTGCTGTTTATTATTTTTGTTGCTTCCAAGAAACCAAGCCGATAAAAGAATCAAGATAATTCTTAAGCGTTCTATAATAATTAGCAGGGCTGCGAGTAATCGTTACTAAAGTAATTGATTACTGTAATTAATTATTTTTTCAATAATTTTTACCTGTAATCATTTACTTTTCTGAAAAATTAAGTTTATCAGTAATCGTTAATATTTTTGGTAATGATAACAGATCCCTATTCAGTTTGTTGCTTAGCAATTACTGATTACAGTTAAACCTGTTATAACGGTCACCTCTATACAGCGGCCACCTGTCTATAGTGGTCACTCCTGCAATGACTAAAATAGTATTTTCTATTGAATCAAACCTGTATATAAGGGCCACCTGTTTATAGTGGTCAATTTATCTACCTCTCGTAGCTGACCGTTATATACAGGTTTCACTGTACTTTCTTTGTTTTGATTAGATAAAAAAAGAGTTTGTTACTCTTTTGAATTAGATAGTACGTTTTGGTTCCACGCAAACAGTGCTTTCAAATGACACCTATTCAAATTAAAAAAATTAATAGCTTTCTAAAAAGTATCGTAATATCGTTTCCTAGCAACCCTAGAAATTTGTTAACAGTTCATGAATTTTATGGAAACTTGGTTCATGAGCATTTTATATATAGTTTCAGAACTTTTCATGAACACTAAATATGAACTATTCATCAAATTTATTAATCACTGCTTTTAACACGCAATTACAGGAATAAGTTCATTTAAATTATAAGTTAAATTATGCATGCAATTGTAGGTTTGTTTTGAAGTTCATGAACTGTTCATGATATGTAATCCCTCAAATTCCCATCAAATTTTGTTTAACCATGATATACTTTAGGATTTACTAACAGCAAGTCATCTGATGATCTAGATTTTTTGTTCATATTGTTTCATCATTTTAATCTCAATCTTAATCTTAATCTCAATCTCACATCTCACGTCAGGATTCACCAACAGCAAGTCAACTGATGATCTAGATTTTTGGTGCATATTGTTTCATCATTTTAATCACCATCATAATCTCAATCTTAATCTTAATCTCAATCTTACATTTCACATCAGGATTCACCAACAGCAAGTCATCTGATGATCTAGATTTTTTATTCATATTGTTTCATCATTTTAATCTTAACTCAATCTTAATCTTAATCTCAATCTTACGTTTCACATCAGGATTCACAAACAGCAAGTCATCTGATTCTGCCACCCAATGACAAACGTGCTTACGTTGAATTTCAAGATGTTAAGTTTGGTTACGTACCAGATCAAACAATCCTCAATGGATTATCATTCGAAGTTCAAGCTGGTAAAAAGACAGCTATAGTCGGAGGAAGTGGCTCTGGGTGAGTGATTCTCGTAACGTTTGTTTTGGGCATAACACCTCCATGATTAATTGACAATTAATTCTACCTTGCTAATTGCGTCACTAGGCCAATTTCCACTTAACTTATTATCCCTTTTTTGGTCACGGTAATAATGGAATTATCCATAATGGAAACCTGGAATTATTCATAAGCCAATCACTTAGCCTGCTCGCAGACTCACTGTCAAAATGTAAACTTGGTAAACAGTAGAGTCTGCTAACTCGAGGACAAAAGCTTGCCTTTGCTGAATCAGCACTGGGCGTGGAAATTGGCTGCCTCGCTTTCGCTAAGAATGCTTAGCCAGGAAAATCAAGCCCAGAAAAAGCCCAACGACTTCAATCATACTATTATTAACTTACTTGAAACTCATTTACAGTTAGTATTTCACAATTAATTTTAAGGAAGTGTAATGTATCTATCGTATGCGCATGCGTAAGGTTATTTATAACTAAATGATTGCGCAGTTTTAAATCAGAGTGTTAGTGACGACCAGTGTAGAAGGTCGTATGTACGTAATATTAAATACATGATTCAGATCAACAGGATATACCTATTCGGGTGTTTATTCGTCTATTGTCTTCGTATCTTACATGGCGCAGTTGATCCTGTTATTTGGACAGTAATATTTTACGTTATTCAAAGAGTTTAATTTTATTGCGTCACGATGGCTGATGTTAAATTATTGAAAAACAGTCGATCAGGCCTTAAAGGACATTTGACAAGAGCCTTAGATCGTCTGGTGGCATCCCTCACCAGTTTCACCAGTACAGAAGTAGCAGAACGAACTGAAAGTGATAGGGAAAATTTGACGATCACAACGAAACGCGCTCACGATGCGCTGGAACGCTATGTGGCGTCACATTTGGCCGTGTTGGTACAAGAACCCATCAAAGATGGAGCAGAAGACCCGGAAGAGCCACAATTGGTTGAATTAGAAAACAGTTTTTATGACCTCGAGAGACAAGTGCGTGCCGTTACGGCCGTTGTGCCGAAAACCGTAGTCACAAGCACCACTGATCCAGAAAACCGAGAAAGCACGTCTCAGCAAGTCAACGTTCAGACCTCTGCCCGACCTGTCATAAAGACACCACCAACATTAGATGCAGACATCAACCTAAAGCAGTTCCTGGATTGGCAGGAGGTATTTTTGAATTATATCGCGATTATTGATTTAGACGCCCAGCCTCATGATAGGCAAATTGCTACCTTTTGGGGTCTGTGTTCCCCAGCATTTCTGAACATGGTACGCCGCGTCATCAAAATCGAACGTTCAACGACGGACTCCCTTAAGTTAATACTGAAAAAGATAACCGATCACTTAAGATCTAAGCGCAACTCTAACCTCGACTGGCAAAGCTTTCTCACAGTCACTCAAGGCTCAAACCAGTTAATTGATCAATATTACACGTATTTAATGGAGAAAAGTGACTATGCTAATGTAGATGCAGTGACTCCAGAAGCACTGCGGACCGCTGTTCTAGTACTAGGTTTAAGGGATGAAAATTTAAAACGCAAAGTTATCGCAAAATCTCCCCCGCTAAACCTAGAGGACACTCTCAAATTTTTACAAACCGAAGAAGCCGCTTCTTCCACTGTTAGTACCCTAGGTCAACAAGCCCACGCCACACATAGCACAATTGGTAATGTACAATCTACCAAAGCTAAGAAAAATCATAATAACCGTCAACAGAAAACGAAGCATGACGACAGTAACTCTGCTTCCAAGTCAAGTAATTCAGTAAGCCCTTGTTCTAAGTGCGGCTATGTTAAGCATTTTACATCAGTCTGCCCTGCCGCAAACGTGACATGTGACCACTGTGGCCTCAAAGGGCATTACTCAAAAGTTTGCCGTAAACGTTTAAAGTCCTTAGAGAAAACCAAAACCGTGAGCACATCAGTTATTAAATCGATGCAAGCTTCCAATGGTGGCAAATTACCGACAATTGATGTCGATGTTAGGGAAGACAATAAACTGTTAGGTCGTTTCCCTGCTGTCTGCGACACAGGTGCTCAAGGAACCGTTGCAGGTCTTGACTTTCTGAAATCAATAGGCAAATTCGATAGCACGTTGGCTCCGTTCAGTCCACATAATTACGTTGGCGTCGATAATCGCGCTTTAGTTCAGGCCGGGACAATCAAATTAACTTTCGATTTAAATGGTAATAGCGTAAATACTACAGTCGTTATATGTTATGATGTGACCGGTCTTTATCTGTCTTTAGATGTGTGTAAACAACTTAAAATTGTACATGTAGACTTTCCAACCACATTATCTGAGAGGCACTTATCAAGTGTCATTAACACGCATCCTCAGAATGTAGTTAATGTCAACAAGTCTTCATCACCACCTAAATCTGTTTTTAATGAAACCGCTCGTAAACAGTGGATTGATTCTTTGTCGTCAAATCCTACTCAACAACAAAGAGAGGATGATTTTAAAAAACTAAAACAGATTTATTCTCAAGTATTTTGCGATACCGATGACGTTTTGCCGCCCATGTCAGGTGTCGGCGACGCAATGAAAATTGAGTTAATCGAAGACCACAAGCCATTTGCAGTTCATACTGCACGTCAAATACCTTTCGTTTATCGTGACAAGGCTAAATCTGAAATAGACCGTCTACAAAAGATGGGCGTTATAACACCAGTTGGTGACACCCCTGTCGAATGGTGTCATCCGTTAGTAGTTGTAGGTAAACCTAACGGTGGCGTAAGATTATGCGTAGACTTAACCAAATTAAATAAGCAAGTAAAACGCACATTGCACCCTGCTACAACGCCAGCTGATGCAGTGAAAAACATTGATTTGCATTCCAAGTATTTCACTTTATTAGATGCAAAGTGTGGTTATTGGCAACTTCCACTTGATGAAGATGCACAAAAATTAACAACATTTATCACTCCTTGGGGTAGATTTAAATTTTTGCGTGCCCCGATGGGTTTTATATCATCCGGTGATAGTTACAATTTAAGATGTGATCAAGCCCTTGAAGGCATTTCAAACGTTAACAAAGTCGTTGATGATACACTTATTGACGGTGATTCATACAAAACTTTAGTTGATCGAACTTGTACAGTATTAGAACGATTTGTTCGACATGGCATTACGTTAAATGCTGAAAAATGTAAATTTGCGCAGAAAACAGTCGATTTCGTTGGTTACGTCATAAAACCAGGAGGCTATTCAGCCGACCCAAGAAAAGTCGAAGCGATTTCAAATTTTCCTTCGCCTACAAATCGCACCGAGTTAAGGTCATTCCTAGGACTTGTCAATCAGCTAGGAATGTTTACACCGTCTATCAGCAGCACCGCTGCACCACTACGAGATTTATTATCAGTCAAAAATGAATTTCTATGGCTAAACACGCACGAAATGGCCTTCAATTCATTAAAAGAAGCCATGACGTCACCGCCGATTTTGTCTCTGTTCGACCCTACTGCAGAAACAGTTTTACAAACGGACGCTTCCAAGACAAAAGGTCTTGGATACGCTTTAATGCAAAAACAGCAAAACGAATGGAAACTAATCCAGTGTGGATCGCGCTTTCTTCAACCATGTGAAAACCGATATGCCATTATCGAACTAGAAGCGCTGGCCATCGTTTGGGCCACAAAAAAATGCCACATTTATCTCGCTGGTTTACCAACGTATACCGTTTTAGTCGATCACAAACCTTTATTGCCAATTTTTAACAATTACACTTTAGATGCCGTTGAAAATCACAAATTACAATCGTATAAAAATAAGTTGTCAAACTATCAATTTCAGGTGGTTTGGACAAAAGGTAGCGCGCATATTATACCGGATGCATTATCACGGGCACCGGTCAATGATCCGTCTCTCGATGATGAAATTGAAAATGATACATCGTTAGCTTGTATGTCGTTTACGTTAAAAGTTGCTGCATGTAGTATCACCGCAGAGAACACTGACGATAAAGCTGCCGCTACTCTAAACGATTCTAAACAATCTAATGTTCGACAACCGTTGCCGGATCCAATCATTACGGATCTACAAAATGTTGCACGAAATGATGCAGATTATCAATCACTCATAACCTGTGTTGAAAACAATTTCGCAGGTAATTCAGCAAACCAACCATATGTATTGGCCTATAAGAAAATTTGGCCAGAATTGTCAACCATCGACGGCCTTGTGTTGTATGGTCGTCGAATTGTCATTCCATCGAAAGCTCGTCAATCTGTAATTGCACGATTACACGCCTCACATCAGGGCATTGTTAAAACAAAACGTCGTGCGCGTCAAACTGTATATTGGCCAGGTATTAACAATGACATTGTATCCTCCATTGAAGCCTGTTCACCATGTCAACATTACAGACCCAGTAATCAGAAAGAACCTTTAATTTCTGATAAACTTCCATCACGGATCTTTGAGTCAGTTTCAGCTGATTTGTTCCAACTCAACCAGAAATACTATTTGGTCTACGTCGACCGTTTATCCGGCTTTCCGTTCATTTCAGAATGGAATTCCGATCCGTCTTCGTCTCAAGTCATTTCAGTTCTTAAATCACACTTTTCCAAAACCGGTGTACCATCTCGTTTTCGTTCGGACGGTGGTCCACAATTTAAATCTGAACTGTTCACCAACTTTCTCACCAGATGGGGTGTCAATTGGTCCCCGTCTTCGCCATACCATCCCCAGAGCAACGGTCACGCTGAAGCAGCTGTTAAAGCGTTAAAACATCTGCTTGCCAAGTGTGATAATGGAGATATTAAGTCGGAGAGTTTTCTGCAAGGTCTCCTAGAATACCGCAACACTCCTAGATCAGAAGGGCGTTCCCCCTCGGAATGGGTGTATGGTCATCCCCTTCGTTCTTTAGTGCCCGCACACTACACTTCATTCTCCCGTTCATGGCAAACGTCAGCCAAAGAGATTGACAGTAAGCTACTCCGCAACAAAGAAGCTACCACAAAGAATTACAACAAAGGTAGTAAAGTTCTAAAATCTATTCCTGTTGGCTCTCATGTGCTACTTCAACATCCGCAAAGTAAACGCTGGATAGAAGATGGTATTGTAGTGTCAAAGAATGATCGTGATTATCGCATTCGTCTGCCGTCCGGTAAACTCAAGTGGCGTAACCGTGTATTCCTGCATGTTGCCCCTGATACTAGTTCCGACGACATAGCAGAACCAGACGTGAGTGATCAAGTGCAGTCCGACGATACTCCGCGATACCCAACCCGTTCAAGACGTCCACCTGACTATTACGGACGCAAATGATACTATTATCGATTTATCGTTTCAGTAACATCGTTATAATCATAAGTATATCATAATCACATATCAGTAATTTGTTAAAGTTAACCTCCCTAATAATAAGTATTCATGTTATGTTTAGTCGTTTAACTTGAAGGGGAGATGTAATGTATCTATCGTATGCGCATGCGTAAGGTTATTTATAACTAAATGATTGCGCAGTTTTAAATCAGAGTGTTAGTGACGACCAGTGTAGAAGGTCGTATGTACGTAATATTAAATACATGATTCAGATCAACAGGATATACCTATTCGGGTGTTTATTCGTCTATTGTCTTCGTATCTTACAGGAAGATATCTAGTTTTCAATAAATCTGAAATTCGACTTTAACATCAGTAATGATCAAATGGTTTACTGCATTAATTCATGCTTTATCGTAATTAAACTCGAGCCGCTACGAATTTGAGTTAGCCGCGTGATAGACTTATTTTGTCGAACGAACGAAGCAAATATAGAGTAATCATAATGAAAATACGAAGACAACGAAAAACAGTGGCTCAACAATAGCTTCCTTTCTATAGCCATTAAATACTGCGGCTGAACTAAAGTGTTTGTTGAATTAATTTTCCTCGCCATGTTTTTTTTCGTGTCGCGCCTCTCCGCTTGTAATAGCTTTTGAATAAAAACGCTGTCCAAAACAGTTCATACATTTATGAGACTAATCAGAGATATAACTAAAAACAATTGATGCAATTACGACAGTTAATGGTTCCAAAACGTCTTGGAAATGATATTAATTCTCAATTCTTGGCATTAAAGTTTATCGCAAATGTTCCAAACGACTTCGAAAGGCATGAAGTTTTCTGGAAAATGATAAGAAAGGGGAGTTATTGCAGTCTAGCCCACCAAGCCTCTCTTTGAAATACTCTTTGCTGATTCGTTGCCAGAAAATCTTGGCGTCGAATCACAGCTCTTGTAGGACAATAGTTTTTACACCTTTCCACGCCCCATGCTGATTCAGCAAAGGCAAGCTTTTGACCTCGAGTTAGCAGACTCTACTGTTTACCAAATTTACATTTAGACAGTGAGTCTGCGAGCAGGCTACCAATCACTAGGAAGCAAGAATATCCTCCTCTGCGGCTTAGATGTCCATTACACTTGTGTCTCCTAATACATCGTAATGCATCGTAATCATTACTGTTTAAATCACAACCTGCTTAATATCACTCGTTTTGCAGAACCGGAACCGGGTTTCTATCAAACTCAACTAATTCATTCCACTTAATATCATTACAAGCTAATTATCATTATTTTTGGCTGTACAAGGACAGTGATATTGATGAGGTTACATTGTATCACTTATGCAGGTAAATGCTACGAAGCACAGTAACCCGTTTATGAACCCTTTATCAAATGTGCATAAAGTTCATGTTATGAACGCAACAGATTTTTGCGCAGTGGCATAATGCTCTAATCTCTGTTAATAGAATGGAATAATTGTGCATTTGACTTTGATAGATTGATCATTTTATTATTGTTTGAGCCTACACTTATTCCCATGCATGATTCAAAAGTTGCAACATACGGACAGGGAAACGTCACAACTTCGAAATTGCAAGGTACAATCTTTCATGGCGTAAAAATTCAGTTGTAAGAGTTGGTGGAAAACTATACAATGAACTATCAAAGGATACCACCCCTGCGGAAACAGTTGATGAACGTTAAATGGCCCCAAATTTTCATGAACTGTTCATGAACTGTCTGTGAGGGTTCATGAACTGTTCATGAACGGTTCCTGAACAGTTCATGAACAGTTCGGGAAAATTGGAGCCATTTAACGTTCCTGAACTGTTCATGAACTGTTCATGAACTCCTGAACTGTTTTTCGCAGGGGCAATGCTGAAATGTTGAAAAATTAACAACAGACACTCATTTAAAGCTTGGCTATCATCTAAGCATTCGGTAGAAATTTACAGTTTATTTTAAATTAACTTTTAGCAATAGCAATAGCATGTTATATTACGTATATGCATAACTTGAACTACATTATTTGCATATATACATTTTTTCTTTTTCTGAATTTTTTTTGTGAATGTAGAATTTGATGTGAAATAAATAAATTGATTGATTGATGTTTATATTTATAGAAAATCTACAATCATCCGTTTAATGTATCGGTTTTATGATCCACAAGAAGGTAAAATCACGCTTGCTGGACATGACATACGTGACCTGACAATTGATTCGTTAAGGCGTAATATTGCTGTTGTTCCTCAGGTGAGTTGTTAACATTGTTATTTACTTGATTGTTTTTAACGGATTATAATACTTCACAAACAGTACCTGTGAAAATTTCATGAACAGTTCACAACCTCTGCGAAAAAAGTTCTGGAGTTAACGTTAAATGGCCCCAAAATTCATGAATGGTTCATGAACTGTTCACAAACTGTCTGTGAGGGTTCATGAACTGTTCATGAACTGTCTGTGAGGGTTCATGAACAGTTCAGGAAAATTGGAGCCATTTAGCGTTCATGAACTGTTCATGAACTGTTCATAAACTCCTGAACTGCTTTTCGCAGGGGTATGACAGTCGATACACACAGTACATGTATAGTTCGTTAACGTTCCAGAGTTCATGATCTGCATGAAATAATTATTTGTAAAAGTTCATGAACTATTCACAAACTGATCATGAACGGTTTCATGAACGGTTTCATGAACTATCCATCAACTATTCACAACCTACTCATGAAGGGTTTCATGAACTATCCATGAGCGTTTAATAACCGTTCATGAACTCAAGCTCGTTTTAATGGGCAGTGCTTAACCAATTCCCTGTGCGTCAATGTTTTTTCAAATAAATATTTAAACTGAAAGGTCAACATTCTTAACAAATTTTTCATGTCAAATTCGCATGATGCAGTAGAGGATATTTTCTTGGATTGGAATTGTGTTGCTTTATTGGAGTTGTTAGAAAAATCCTGCCATTACCCATTACCTCCTGTAAAAATAGCTTGGGATAGTCAAATTGCTGAATTTTCAAGATATGTTTATTCAAAAGAGACCCCTTAATGTTTATGAACTTTTGATGAACTGATCATGAATGTTCTGATATATGCCTCTAATATTGATCTCAAAAATTACGAATTTATAGGACCAAGTCTTACTTAATAATACACTATGGTATAACATCAATTATGGCCGTACTGATGCAGCTAGAGAAGATGTATTAAAAGCAATTGAAATGGCAGACTTGACTCAATCAATAGAGAGAATGCCTGATGGTTATGAAACGCATGTCGGCGAAAGAGGATTGAAGTTATCAGGTGGAGAAAAACAAAGAGTTGCAATTGCAAGGGCTATACTTAAGAACCCTGCAATATTCTTGTATGATGAGGCAACATCATCGCTTGATTCAATTACAGAGAAGGTAAGGCCTTATCATAGGAACATGCCAATCCCTGTGAAAAACAGTTCAGGACTTTAATATCACAAGAACACAAATGATAATGTTATCGTAATGATGCTTACCACTTTGTTGATCTAATTAAATCGTATTAGGCTACAAAATTTTATTATCCATACAAGTAAATCAATAAATTTGTAAATATTAACGTAGCCTTAGCCTGTTGAAGTTGTGGATTAAAATTGAAGAAGAATACGTTCTTATCAAAATAACAGGAAAACAAGTGAACACAGTATAGGCCTACTAATTGAAAATACCATATTTTTTGTTACTCCGGTAATAAAGATTACCTTAATATAGTTAATTAATTTAATTTTTTTTCTCCATAGAATATATTATCATCTTTATTAAGTGTGACGAAAGAGCGCACATCAGTTTTTATTGCTCATCGTCTATCAACCATTGTTGATGCAGACAATATTTTGGTATTAGAAAATGGACGAGTTAGAGAAAGAGGAACGCATCAAGATTTAATAAGGAACCCAAATAGTATGTATTCTTATTTATGGTATAAACAACATGAAACAATTATAGATGATCGTACTTCATATTTGAAGGATATTACACCAGTTATAGAATAATAAATATTTATTAAATGTGAATAATATAATGTACTAAAGACTTATAATAGACGTAGATAATAATTTCCTTCACTGGGAAAATTACAATTCCTTTATATTTTGAGATAATGCTATGTGTTGGAGCGCATTCCGTATTCTTGAGAAGCTAGAAAATAGTGATTATTTTTATCTCCTTGTTATCCAAATATTCATGAAAAAATGGACCATGTAACAATGCAAAATTAAGATTGGAAAAACAATTTTACGTTATGAATATACTATCTACAATTTTATGATGGTAGCAATATCGAAGTGCCCCCAACACACATGCAATGCTCTTGTAAAGGGAATTTTTTTATCTAAATGTTTTAAAATATATTCTAATTTTGTAGAATGTATATGAAGTTTAACTGAAGGAATTGTTTATTGTTTTTAATTATTGTATACCTTTAGAATTAGAAATATTTATACAAATACATTTGTACAAGTATTATGTTTGTATGGTATTTTCCTATACAGTCAAACTCCTCGTAAGCGACCACTCAAGGGACCTCCCGATTATGGTTGCTGAATAAGAACAATATAAAAATAGAACAATAGCCGAAAACAATAGAAAATTCACACAACGCTAGAACCACACAAATTATTAACAATCAAAAAGAACAATATATTGAGCTATCAAAAAACAACATTTTACAATTAATGATAATAAAAATACCGTACTGTATTTTTTGGGACCGAAAGGGGCGGTCGCTGGTCGCATTTGAAGAGTGATCGCTTAATACAACACTTTCCTATTGTTTTATTCAACGGCGGCCCGAAGCATGGTCGCTTACAAGGAGTGTCCGCGTAATAGGAGTGGTCGCTATGACGAGTTTGACTGTACTATACTTCTAGAATATACATTGAAACTAATGACTCATGACTAATTAATTGATTCGCTGATGGAATATGGAAAGTTACCATTCAGATACAAGTAAAAATCATCTCATAAATAATCTAAGATAACTATGATAATTTCATAGTACACACAAAGTTATTATTTTAAATTAACTATATGCAAACTGACTTATTAAAATTTAGCGACATCATGCTGCGTACGGTACAAATGGATGCTGTTACAAAATACATGTTGTCTTTTTGAGTATTTAGTAAATTGAAAATTATTATAAGCTATATTGAATAGTTATTATTTACAAGGAATTAAGTGTTATAACTAAATGAAATGATTTATTAAGCTTTAAGATTAGCTAACATTGCTTCAACATCTCTATCGCTTACTTCGTCTCTGTTTGATTGACCAGGTAGTTTTTGTCGTCCTGCACTTGGTGCATTTGTAAGCTGTAAGAAAGCAACGATATTGTTAGTACATTGAAAATAAGGATTAATTGATAAAACCTGGAACAGAGGTGTATGAAGTCAAACTTTTGTCCATGAGGAATGGTTACTCAGGTAGACAAAAACTACGAATCAAGTTTTTCTCATACGAACACAATATTTTTGATAATACAATCATATGAACACGTCATCATCATCATCATCATCATCATCATCATCATTTATTCAGAACCTTTAAGTTATACAAACTTTTTTTCAAAGGACTGATACATAGCTAAGTTGACAGGAAAACAGACATTAATTAAAAAAACAGGCATAAATAACAGGAAAGAGTGGTAAGTGTAAAGTATACTAAGAACGTAAGTGCTTCTCAAGGAGACGTTTGAAAGTAGGCCTGCTTTGGACTTCCTTCATTGAAGACGGTAGATCGTTCCACTTATGCGCACCAGCGTCTTGAAATGAATGACGATGGCTCGACTTGATGTAAATGTCATTGTGGGCGTGAGATTTTGTTCTGGTGGAATACGGCAGTTGGAAAAAGTCGGAAAGCAAAGGAGGAGCTAGTTTGAATTTAATTTTATGAGTGAACATTAGTTGATGCGATGTTATTCTGTCTCTAACGATATTGTCATCTCAGACAATCACTAGCTGCGAAGGCTCATTATGTTCTTACGCCATGCAACACTTCTGTTTATATGACCCATATTCCTCAGGAAGTGTTTCACTAACCCACTTGCTTTGTTTGCATTTATTATTCATGAAGTGGTACAAACGCATGAGCCTCAGAGGCAAGTGTTGGTTAGTTTCTCAAATGTCTTCTAACATTTACAAATGCGGCCTTATCGCCTTTTTCCATAATTATCCTTGAGACATACAGTTATTAATTCAGCCAAAACGTTGTGTTTTATTGATAGCATTTCAATATTAGTGTTTTGATGAAAATTTCATTTAGTCTATTTAAAAAAAACTTTGCTACATTCCGTATACGTATAACTTACTTTTCCAGTGATTTCTATACCAATTTCATCAAGCACTTGGCTAACAATGGCATCTTGTTCTTCTTCGTCACCATCCTCATCAAATAATGTATCAAGACTATCATTGACTGTAATATAGAAGAAAAAACATACAGTGAAACCTGTATATAACAGCCAGCTACGAGAGGTAGATAAATTGACCACTATAGACAGGTGGCCTTTATATACAGGTTTGATTCAATAGAAAATACTATTTTAGAAATTGCAAGAGTGACCGCTATAGACAGGTGGCCACTATATAGAGGTGACCGTTATAACAGGTTTGACTGTATTTAATCCACATTAATTCGAAAAAAAAGTGCGGTTCCATGAACTTTATAAATGTCTGTTCTGTTCATGAAAAAATGATTGACCAACAGGCCATTCAACGTTCATGAACTGGTTATAAAATTCCAATGAAAACTTCATGAATACGCGTAAAGCAGATAAACCGTTCATGAACTGTTTATAAGGTGTCCACAGACACTTCATGTTTATCATAAAGCTCATGAACAGTTCATGAACTCAGTGAATATCTTTACAGGAGCCGGTCAACACTTACTCATCTCCTCAGACATTTCCATTTTCGCAGATTCTTTTTCAAAATCTTGCATCGTTTTCGCAACTTGTTGTGGATTTACTTGTTTGTTCATAGCCCCCATCGCCTGTAAGAAAATTCATCACAACTTCATCAGTTCATACAATGACATGATAGTAGGTCAGAAAAATGCTAATGGTATGTAGATAATGTAAGCAAATGTTCTTCCTTTTTGCAATATTATAGAAATTGTGACCCTTGTGCCAAGTTCATGAACTTGACAAACTTACTGTATACAGACGTAAATAACTTCCTGTGACATCAAACTCATAAATTTTACACAGAATATTCATGAGATGTCTAGAAGAAGGCCTCTTATACATTTAAAATAGTTTAATTGGATAGTATATGAAAATTATAGTAATAAAATTCATGAACTTAATTCTAATTGTTACAAAAGTGACTGAAAATCTTGTGTGTCATTCCATTGCGATTTGTATTGTTTCTATGTCAGAAAATTGAAACTTAAAGTAATAATTGTTGAAATGTGCTAAGCTTGTTTCAAACTTATCCATAAAGAAAACAGTTCAGGAGTTCATGAACGTTTATGAACAGTTCATGAAAATTTGGGGCCATTTAACGTTCATTTGCTCCTGAACTGTTTTTCGCAGGAGTAAGTTCATACCTGCCATCTGTCAATATTGCGCCTTTCATTGGAATTTAATTTAATATGTGCGGTCATGGTGTAGTGGCTAGGGCGTTGGACCACGGCCCGCAGTGTCTCGGGTTCAATCCCTGTCCGGAGCACTATAGGTTGGCTTCAGGAAGGGCATCCGGCTATTAAACGCACACAAGCTTCAAAATACTCCCAAATCAACCAACCACCCCGGTGAAAAAAAGCTGCAAGCTTACCCGGTTTGTGGATAAAGGATAAATCCAAAAAAAAATCAAAAAACATGGCTACTTGATACGTTACCTTGGTTGCCGTGCCCATTGACTGGGCCATATTCGCTGTTGCCTGCATTCCTTTGGCTTGGTATCCGACTGCAGTAATTCTTGAAGATGCAGCATATGTTCGAGTTTTTTGTTTCCTTAAATTTATCAATTGCTTTGCCAATTGTGTTGCAGCCTAAAATAAAATCACACATGAAAGTGAACATCACCTTAAATTGAAAGCATTAAAAATACCACGCCTTGATACTACCAAGCATCTATTCTGTCAATGTGTAATATCATGGTGGAATGCCTTGTCTAAAGATACTGTTATCCCTAAAACCATAGCAATTTTAAAAACAATATAGATAATATCGATTTATCCCGTTTTTGCAAAATATATAAATAGTATAATCATTTATCATGTACCTGTTAAATAAACTTTTTATAACTTTAATGTTTTTTCGAGGCTGTATGTAAGTGGGGAATGGAATTGTTTCAGACCCCCTTTATTGTCTGTCAAAATTCTCATTTTTATTTTTGACAAAATAAACCAATCAAAAAAATACAGTGAAACCTGTATATAACAGCACCATTTTACATAAATTGACCACTATAGACAGGTATGACACTATCGACAACTAGAGGGAATGACAGTTGCGTACAAATTGCTGATGAATAAATTAAATAACCCATGGAAATTTTTGACAGGGACAGGGGTGTTCACACAACAAAATGTCAAAAAGAAAGACATTCAGCCTGTAGAGTATCAAAACAAATCTGTTTTGTAGCTTTCGTTTGTGGTTCTCGACCGCAAACTAACACAATAAGGATTTTCCCCATACGATTTTCATAGCCCCAAGTTTTCATCACTGGCTGGCGCAGAGTACATTTCAAAACAAAACAATGTCAAAACAAAATATCTTGAATCGATGCAAATATATGAACATCGTGAGTCGTAAATATTATTTCTTGTGAAATAAAGCTGTTCAAAAATGTATGGCGTCATATTTCCGCCAAAATTCAACGTTCGTAATTTATGCTTCGTTTCTCATTTTATGCTTTGATTTTTATTCCTTGTTTCTCATTTTATTCCTTGTTTCTCATTTTATGCATCGTTCCTCATTTTATGCTTCGTTTCTCATTTTATGCTTTGTTTTGTTTCTGTTATCCTGTTTCATTTTATGCTTCGTCTTTTATTTTTTGCTTCATTTCTGATTTTATGCTTCGTTTCTGATTCTTCGTCAAGCTTGAGTGGTTTCCCCCTTCGTTCCCCCAGTATGCTGCTCCCTTTTCTGTGCACAACAGACTAGTGATTGTAACAGGAAATGGCTGTCGGAAATGAGGGTCGGGTGGAATGAGACAGAAACAGCTCAGAAAGGCCCACAATAATTCGAAGCACTTCATTATTGACTCATTAGCGATGGAGGTTGGACGTTTTATTTTACTTTTGCCATGAATATTCAAAATGCAAAAGAAACATCAAGGCGTGTGGCTGAGCAGCTACTAACCACTTCAAATCAAGCTGAGCTCATTCTATATTCAAAGCAACAATTATGTATGTGTTATGTGTATATAATCGGCGTATATAATGTAATGTCTAAAATTCAGCAAAATCGAATTGGTTGGTTTCCTCTCATTTGAAAAATATGCTGTGCCCGTTTTTATACTTTAAATTGTCACTTTGTTATTCGTAGAGTTGGTTTCAGTATTTATTAAATAATTTGCAGTTTATCGTGATTATGTTATAAGACTATGTTTAAATATTTGATTGTTGGTGGATAGTGTTACACATGCCTTTGTCTACATCCTATACATTTACATTTTAATGAAGTGAGTTTCCAATTATTTATGTTAATTATTTTATGATATTGGTATACGTAGTAGATGGTGGTGGTCATGTGGATATTTTAAAATATTTTGAGCAGTATTATAGTTGATTTTCGGCAATGATGCTTAGCAAGACGGCAACCGCAGCAGGGAATTTGGTGCGCAATACGGCCAACGCTTTCCGTCCATTTGACATTGTTTTTCCAGAAATAATATATACCTATACAACAGAAAATTCAAATCCTAAATTTTCGCTGTAAATAGTAAAAAGTATAGGGTAATAGAATACATTCTTATTAGTATTTATTTTACCAAATAAATAAAACCATAACATATGAGTGATTCTAATTGTATTTGTAAGCGTTCAGTTATAGCCTCATTCCATCTAGGCCTTCAGGTTTTACAACCATTTGCTGTTAACGTCACTAGTCTGCTGTTCACAGGAAAGGGAACAGTATGCTGGGGGAACGGAGGGGGAAACCACTCAAGCTTGGCGAAGAATTAGAAACGAATCATAAAATGAAACAGGATGTCAAAAACAAAACGAAGCATAAAATCAGAAACGAAGCATAAAATGAAGGCAATCGTTATTCGTACGTACGTACGGTTAACTACAAAATTTCGTCAGTCGTACGTAAATTACGTACGAATAACGAGAATCGTCTTCGTTATTCGTACGTACGTACGTTCAAAAAAAAACTCCGTTAATGAAACAGGATGACAAAAACGAAACGAAGCATAAAATGAGAAACGGAGCAAAAAATGAGAAACAAGGAATAAAAATCAAAGAATATAATGAGAAACGAAGTATAAAATGAGAAACGTAGCATAAAATGACGAACGTTCAATTTTGGGGGAAATATGACGCCATAAAAATGGATTGTACGCTATAACGTCGAAAAATTTTTTTCGACGTTAAATTTTCGACATAAATCCCAAAATGTACGTTTTTCCACGTGCATCTACGAGATGCACCATGAGCTTGAAATTACTCTTACATATCATACAAATATAGAAGTTTTATATTTGATATAAAGAAGCAATTTCTATGTGTCTCTGCCCTGCTCTAATCTTTCAATGATTTCAAGCTTCTTATGATATTTCTATTGTAATAAGTTCAAAGTTAGTTAGCTGATTTCTAACGAATTGCAAGCAAGTGGAATGAATTCACGCAATAACGCCAAGATTAAACGATAAATGTATAATGACTTATATATCAACCAAATTGTAAGTACATTAATATTATAACTAACTCATGTTTATACTACATTTACAGACAGTAAGACTTATTACTACACAATAAACAATTAGCTATACACAATAAACAATTAACTATACACACAATTATGCACAAATACTTGAAATAACTACAGACAGGAAGACTTTAATACAATCCTCTATAACACAATTAGACATACCGAAAACTAAATATTCAAACCCATCATCACAATGTCTGTCACATTTAGTTACATATATGCTATCTCAAAATTATGCATCAGTCGACTAGACATATATACGAAGTTTATACGAAGTAGAAAGTACGATCACCACCGTATTTTCACGTTCAAACTTTGTTATGAAACTCCTCAAGTTTGAACGAGAAAAGTCACGTGCAGTTCTTAAACCAATCAGCGCTCCAGGCGTGATTGTTGAACAATGAAACTTTTAAGCTCTGAAGAGGCAACTCTAACTCATAGACCATAGTTTGAATAGATCGATGGCTCGAGAACGAACTGGTGACTGGAAACGTGACATTTAACTACTTCTGTAAATATTATATTATATAGTTTGACATATAGTTTATTATATGGTTTGATAGATTTGTCTCGTCGGTTTTGTTTTCAACTGCTCTATTCGTTCGCCCTTCTCTTGACCACGTTAATTTTGTGTTTTGAGCGGAAAGTCTGTCGCTTTTATATCGAAGGAGGAAATTAAAATGCCCAACGTCAATAATGACCCTACTTCTTCAGATGCTGAATGGAAAAAGATCCAACAAAACACATTCACTCGTTGGTGCAATGAACATTTGAAATGTGAAAATCTATTTATCAACAGTTTGGAATTGGATTTATGTGATGGTTTGAAATTAATTTCACTTTTACAGGTTTTGTCTCACAAGAAAATTGCCAGATATAATAAAAAGCCTTATTTTAAATCACAGAAATTAAAGAATCTGTCAATTGCTTTAAAGTTTATTGAAGATGAAAATATCACACTTGTTAATATTGCTGCTAGTGATATTGCTAAAGGGAATTTGAAACTCATTCTCGGTTTGATATGGACATTGATTCTGAAATATCAAATCAAGATGAATGATGTCTATGATGTGCCACCAAAACAAGGTCTTCTCAACTGGATCCGCAATAAGCTATCACAGGGGGTTCAAATGAACAACTTTTCTTCTGATTGGAACAATGGTATTGCTTTGGCTTGTTTGGTTGAATCATCTGCTCCACGATTATTCCCTGATTGGGATGATCTCGATCCTAAAAATGCTTTGGAAAATGCAACTCAAGCTATGAAATTGGCTGAAGATTGGCTCGGTGTGCCGCAGGTTATTACCCCATCTGAAATCACCAACCCCCAAGTTGACGATCTTAGTGTAATGACATATGTCTCTTACTTCCGTGAATCCAAACTAAAACATGGTGCTCCATTAAAATAAAACCAACAATGAATGCAGCATCGAAATCTAAAGCTAGCGAAATATAGAGGCCAATTGATTGACGCGTGCACTGAGATTAACACTACTGCGGCCAACATAGATCAGTGCGAAAAGAAAGGAATGGTGATTGGAGACGTCATACTTTTAAAATTACTTCTGTGAATATTGCATTATATTGTTTGACAAAAGCTGGAAGCAGTGATGTTTGATGAAATAAATTGTGAAGGAACGAATTATGATCCCGTGGGGACCAGAGGCATGCCCCAGATTTTTTTCCAAGTAGAATGCCCTAGGAGCTTTGCAGTGCATTTTAAGGGACCAATGCAGTAAAATCTATTGTAAAAGATATAAAAATAAGTCGTTTTGTCCAATTAAAATAAATTTTATTTACAAAGCTGATTTGAAAAAATACAATACTTAATGATACTGATAATATTGATGATAATTAACAATTATCGAACAAGTTTGAGCACGTCATTGAAAATTATCAGACCGAGGGCTCTATTAACTACCAAAGTCGTAAGAATTGAAATTTTTTAGAAACAAATTGACTTATTTCAAAAATTTTATGTTTGAATATATAATAGTACAATCATACGTTTAGTTGTACCGGCTAACCCACTGCGAAAGCAGTTCAAGAGTTCATGAACAGTTTATGAACTGTCTGTGAGTGTTCATGAACTGTTCATGAACTGTTCATGAACTCCTGGACTGTTTTTCGCAGGGGAAGGTTTATACCCCTTGGTTGTACTCACTCAATAGGTAACAATTTCAAATTTCCAAAAGAATTCACAAATGTCCAAAAGAAATTCACATGACATATTTTCCGTAGGCAATATGTAGTTGCACAACAAATCTGATTTAAATAATCAGTGCATGTAAAATACAGTAAGACACATTCTAAGCAAATCTTTTACAGATCGATTCCTTTACTAAATAATGTTGTATCTAATTTGTTTTTTCATCATGTAACCAGTCTGTGAAATTCTCATTTAAAATTTGTAGTTTCTTCATCATCACAAGCATCTTTTAAATCAAGTTTAGATAGTGTAAATCTCCCATCTAGACAAACACATTAGGCTACGTGTGAACGAACATTTTTTTTTTAATTTAACTTTACTGTGCTTGCCTGTAATTAATAAATTTGTAATTTCTATATCAAATATATCAATTATTACAATTTTCTTTTTCTGTTGTCAGCCAATCGGAGGACAATCTGCATATGTGGACAAAGCGTTTGTCAATTTCTTGTTTTGTTTTTTATCAACTACGAATCAAAATAGTTTCATTTAATTTGTCACACACTTACAACACGCCAAAATATTATCAAATGGTGTTAATAATCAAATTGCTTTTCTTCTAATTTCATCTTGGCTCACTGTTTTGTTGGACTGTTTGAGTTTGTTTTTGAGAATATAATTATAAAATGAAGTAAATCATATTTAATTTCCCGGCAATGCGGGTAATTCGCTGCTAGTAATAGATAAAAGTTTGTAAAACAATTCATGCTTCTTCAAAATGCAATTGTAAAATGATTTTAAAATATTTTCAAGGACCGTATATTGTATGAGACGGTTGTTTTTATTCTACATTACATCAGCCTACCTCTCTATTCCCGCTTTTGGCCATCTTCTTGATTTCGTTTTCCTAAAAAAAAATTCGATTTTAAGAATGACCCCTGTTAAAACAGTTTATCCTGCTTGAGGAATAGCAGTTCAGGAGCATCTTGGCTTGATTTTCATGAACTAGTCATGAGCTGTTGATGTTTGTAAATAGTTCATGAATGTGTATATTTGAAGTTCAAGAATTCAGTGAATTTGTTCAAAAGAGGAGAGAATTGGAATAACCCAAATATCAGAGTTTAATTCAGAATTCTTCTCTAGCCTATAAATATATTTCCAAATATTAATTTCTTGAATGGACTCTTTTGTAGAAGAGGAAGAAAGAAAGTAAAAAAAATACTCAGTTTGAAGCCTAAATATTGTATTGATAAATATACAAAAAAAATACATTGAAACCTGTATATAACAGCCAGATATGGGAGGTAGATAAATTGACCATTATATGCAGGTGGTCTTTATATACAGGGTTGATAGGAGGATAGAAATACTATGATACAGATGATAGAAATACTATTTAGATATTGCTAGATTGACTATTATACAAAGGTGGCCACTGTAAGTGTACAGAGGTGACTGTTATAGCATGTATGACAGTACATCAATGGAGCCCATATAGTGAAGCCAGTTATGAGAGGTAGATAAATTGACCACTATATGCAGGTGGCCTTTATATACATACAGTGTTTATTCGATAGAAAATGCTATTTTAAACATACAAAGGGTTACCGCTATAGACAGGTGACTGCCTTTATATAGAGATGACCGCTGTAACAGGTTTGACTGTATCGACATAATCACATTAACTGATACAGGAATGTTTATGAATAGATCAAATAACATAATTGATAGGCTTACAAGTTGTTTTTCCTGCCTTTCAATTGCAGTCCTATCGCGAACAAGTCCTCTTTGTGCTCTTGTTAACTCTCTCTGGTTGGTTTTCATTTGTTCTGAAGTTGAAAAAAAAAATGTTCAATACAATGATATGAATGTGTATTATATGAACTTAGAACCCACCTTTAGAAGATACAGTTCATGGACATTTAATGAACACATTTTCATAGAATATTCATAAACATTTTATAAACAAAAATCTTAAGAAAAATTTCCTTAAAACGTAAGTCAGTTAACTTTCATGAACTTTTCATAATTTGATCATCAATTTTCAATGAAATTTTCGATTTAAATAAATTTAAAATTCATTTAAATAGAATCAAAACTTCCATAATTGAAAAAATGTTGTGATGAGAAAACTTATGTAAAAGCATGCAGGTACGCAATTTACAGATGTATCACTTATAGGGTCAGTGAGAGACCAGAAGAGCGCTTTTTGAGTTTTTGAGGAGATCTCGAGGGCGGCCACGTAATATTTGCTCATTGGCGCGGGGGATTTAAGTAATGTTTGCCTTCTTTGCTGGCAGAAAATGAATATGCTATAGATAAATAGTAGTAATAAGGCTTCCGAAATATCAAAATCTTGGCGGCTTGAGCTGCTGAAAATATATCTTGGGGCAGCTCTGCTTAACTCTGCAAACTTGGTGAGAAAGACAGAAAGTGAAAAGGCTTCTTCTATACAAATAAAACTTCCTTCGATCATTTTTTCTTCAATTACTAGGGAGGTTTATATTTTAAATACCGGTACTGGTTCAAGTTCATGTTTAGTCAATAGAAAGACTGGATTATACCGGTACTCGTTCTTTCAAAACAAGATATTTAGATTAAATAAAATTAAACCTAAGTTTCTGTTTACGAGGTAAATAGAAAATTCAGACATTTGTACAAGGTTCATGATTTAATGTAGGCTATAAACTTTATAGGGACAATATTAACTATATTAAAAAAGCGAAAGTAAAACCAAAATAAGCCAAAACAATGAAATCAAAACATGTAATCCGTGGTTCATGTTTTGCGCCGAAAGGTGTTCCGAAACAAGGAGGTTAGTACAGGTTTCAGAGCAAAGGGGCTTCTCCCAATACGCAGAAGTGACGCGCAACGTGGTGAAGTGATACTAAATCTAAACCTCCTTACTGTCTTCATGTGACTCTTGTAAATTCAGTTGAAATTATCTCTTTATAGAGCTATAGCTCTATCGTTCAACATTAATAACTATTTACAATAATAACGATAACAATATGTTTATTTTTACAGAAATCATATTCGTCCTGTCACACAATAACATACTTGACATCAGATATCAACACTTTATACAACATCAAAACAACATATATTAACACAATAACACATACACTAGCTATTCAGGTATTGAAGACCGTTTGGTGTCAGGTACATTGGTCCGAGCCAGCAGGAGCCAGGAGGGAGACTAAGACATTTACTAAGTCTATTACATTTCTGAAAAATGATATATATTAATAATATTACAACCATCCATAGACCATAACCAGACCATAACTCCCTAAAATTATTTCAACACTTGTGTATCATCAGGAGATATAATTACATATCAATTGGAAAACAGACAGAGAAGAGCGGTTCTGGACTTCTGTGAGTCTCCTTGTCAGTACTGAGCAGGATTAGCTCAGATGGCAGAGCAACCGAACTTCAGGTCGGATCATATCTGATCGACTGTGGTTCAAATCCCTCTAAGGTCAACTCAGCCTTGACTTTATCTGAAACATCAAATGAGTACCATCTGAGGATGGCGGATGGAATGGTCCAGGGCGAATTGCATTGTGATTAGCTGCGGCGCATCGTTGCGCATTGACAATTAAGACGTATCTGCCATGAAATCTGTTGACATTGATCTGCAGTGTCGCGGCTGAGATCAACAAAGAGCGTTTAAAATCATTGCTCTCAGCGAAAAAAGCCACTCATCTAGAAATAGAAGAGTGGTACGGGTGCCTTCGGTAGGGCGACACCGTCTACATTACTTAGTACTGAGCACTGTAGTAGCGTAGCACAATCATATTGAGTTGATTGATGATGTTGCCACCCTGCACTACGAAATTTGAAAATCTGAAAATTTATTGAAAACATACTGAAACCTTACCAAATATGCTACTGAATTGGGTAGTTTTCAGTAGCTTTCAAATTTTAAGTTGCATTTCAGTAGTTTTTCAGTAAAATGAGAAGAATCTGTATTTTAGTGTCTGGCGATTTTCAGTATGGTTTCAGTATCCAATCCCATCCCAGTATGTTTTCAGTAGGTTTTCAGTCCCGATTCAGTATATCCAAGATTCATAGTGCTGCCAATTGCCAGTAAGTGAGGCGTGATAAAATATTATAAAGTAAGGTGCATGTTAAGGGTTTATCTTGTATAAAACAATTAATGCAATCTAAAAGTGCCCATAGCAACTTTCGTATATTAACATGTCTTTCTATTCCATCATATTTTTCATCAATTAAATCGTTTCAAACAATTAAAAGTAGCTAAATAAATAAACCCATATCACGTATTATTTTAGTAAAATTACATATATAACTCAATTCTATGTAAATATCAAATTTTTTATGTATAATAGTACTCATCAGTCATCTACCCTGAATTGGGTGAAATATATCGAAGAACTGTATAAAACAATGAGATATATATCTTACCTTTTGCTGTAGGCTTTTTAGAAAACATTTTGAAAAAAGAAGTCTTAAAACTATACCTAAATCGTATTTTTAAATAACCAAGCACTTACTCCAAAATGTTTAAAGTCAATGAAAATTTGTTGTGTATATCCGCCATCTTCAATTTATGTTAATTAGAAATTACACAATTTATATAACATGATTGGTTAGAAATGACGTAATGAATTTTGTCCAAAAATAGATTGATTACACATAAGGTAACTCTGTATTATTACGTCGACAGACATGAACATATATAACGTCGATAATACATATTACATACATTGTTTTTGTTAGTACCAGGGGTGCACCAGTATTTCCCCGACGAGGGGGCTGGCATCCCCGACGGGGGCTATACCAAATTTCCACGTTACATAGAAACAATTTGGCAATAGTCTCTAATACTGGAATGGAGCTAATTCCTATTGTTTTTACGAAATATGTTAAAAAAAGTTCCCCGACAGAAAATTTAACCTTCCCCGACGGGGGCTGCATGTCCCCTTGGCCCCCTCTGGTGCCACCCCTGATTGTAACACATGAGTAATACTGTAACACCATTTAACAAGCATAAAAGTATGGTTAACCATTGATAAGTGTATTGAGACCCGTTAACTGAAATTCATACAAACCCATGAACTCCATACAAATAAGCAGAAAGACACGTACCTGCGTTTCTTTGAATCATCTGACAAGTCTGGTTTTAATTTCATTGCTAATGAACTTCCGATTCAATTGTGCATATTAACATTAAAGGACATTTTAAATTACTAGTATCCAGTTAAACACCGAATGAGCATACAGTGTAAAGCGCATTACAATGGCTTGCTTGAGAAGTATACTATCAAGTTTGCATTAAATGTATAAAATTGAAAAAACATCATTTAAACAGTTTGTGAATGAAATGAGCAAACAAAAATATATATTCTCGTCACCTATGTGACTTACTATCCATAAAGTAGAAGTTAAATACGAATCTGATTTGGTTCATGCCAATGAAATATTCAATAAATCAGTAATGCGGGTATCAGCGGCTTTTCCGGGGAGGGGATGACTCCTGGGGCACCCCCGGGATTTGCAAAACAACCTGTGCAAAAGTCATTTAACCCCCTGGGTGTATGGGAGTAATGATTTTCAATAATCCCTCTCCCCCCAGGGACAAATAGTACTTACAAAAGATTCAACTAAAATACCCAGAGAATTACGCAATTGTACAAAACTGTTGTTATAACTTTATTAAAATATTAAAATTCCATACTTTGGAGATAGCCATATTCGAGTATTAAACATTACATGCAAAATCAAAAAGGGCAATAGAAAAGTTTTGAAGTTTTTCTAACAGCTTCGATGAGAAATGCGAATGAAGAAACGAAACGCATTCAGTTCATAATTGAAGACACTTTGGAAAAAGCCGCTGAACAGCATACAAATCCAGTTGGTTATCTCCCGGAGTGATCTTCTGCTTTTGTAACACAGAGAAAATCCCCCTCCCTCAGATGCTCATGTTCTCTAGCAAATCTCAACCAATCCCCCTGGGTCCCTGTGAGTTCCCCTGATGTCACCCCCCGGGAAAGCCGCTGATACCTGCATAAGGAAGGATTAGGTACATACATTTCAATGATTTAAACTCTGTGACCCGTGCATTTGAGTTTTGAATTTAAAATGAGCTTTATTATCTCAATTACGAAACTTCTTATTTCGGTTGCATAATGTCTATATAGTGAGCAGTGAGCACACTGAGTTATCTTCTTTTTTGTGTGACACATTCCACAATAACATATCCAAGTCGAATTTCGGGCAATAATGAGACGAAATTAGTAAAAACCGCGCAATCTTGAAGGTATTACAGTGCTAAAGCTCCCAAAAAAATATGCCAAATGCCTATCGTCAGGCAAAATTGACAAATACTGCCCCGGTCAGAAATTATTCGCAATTATTTCGCGATTTAGTAGTCTTCTAGTTAAATATGAATTTCGCGTTCCTGAATTTCTTACTTCTGCTGATCGTTGCCTATCTACGGACAGTCTCCTCTCTTGTGGGTGGTGTTTCTTGTTGTCGCTGCTGAGGCCTTTGTTTGCCTCCATATTTGTATTTCTGCTCAATGAACTCTTACGTTTCGAAGGCATGAAAGGCGATATAAAATTGCAAGATTGTATCTGATTTTTCTCAACATATTTAAAGAAGATAATAGGATTTTACGATCATAATATCGCATACAGAATAAGGCAGTAAATCGTATCTGTGATTTCAAATTAACAGTACCGACCTGAGTACCGACACTCCGACAGTGTGCAATCCAATTTCTTTAAATACCATCAACAACCCCTTGTCAACTTTTATGTATTGCACAACGTTAATAATGATTTCGTTGTTTGAAAATTAAATCAACACAGAACTCAAAGTGAAAGTTTTCTCAATTTAAGAGCTATAAAGAAACATCCGAGTTACATCTTCTATATAGTTATATCGATGAAGTAATTAAAATTATTCTCTTATTGTGATTCAATCAATCCATACCATATTTGAAATCTGATTAATTTTTTTATGACAAAAGTATTTTTAATCTTCTTTGTCTAAAGAAAACTGAAGTAGATTCTGGCGACGTTATTATCAGATCGCATTTCACTGCTATTTCCTCTTTTGAATAACAAAGGTGTTTTAATCTACTGTTAGCTAAAGAAAATTGACAGGCGATTACTTAATTAATAGGAGTCTTTTGTCATGCTAAGTGTAAGGAATGTCTGCTGACGAATACAATGCAACAAAGTTTGACCGGGAAAATTTATTGGATGCTATATCGGCAGCAGAAGATACATTTTAATAATTTGAATAGCCTAAAACCATCCACAAAATTTGGCTTTTCTAATGATATATCATGCATCATCTTCCGTGCAGTAACGATTGCGTGATAATGCGTCATTGAACACACAGACAGATTTAAGGGAAATTTTAAAGTAGATTTAAATACTATTAGCTTATTATTAATTTTGCTATCTGGTGATATTGAAACAAATCCTGGTCAAACTGTCGGCGCGACGAGTGACCAGTATCTTAGATGGCAGTGCAGTTTACAACAGCGCTAGTGGCCTCAAACATTGTCATCTTAATTCCGGGCAGGGAGAAGTTTTAACCCATTTTGACACTAAATCAAACTTTTCGTTATGGAGTGCTGTCCTGGCATCCTTTGTTTAACTGAGACCTGGTTATCCCCTGTGATACCAGATACGATCATCTCTCTGGACGGCTATAGTTCCTCCTTCAGGCGTGATAACAGCTATCAATTTTTGGGAATTATTCATCACGGGCTTGTATAGACATCCCCACTGAATCACCTGTTGATTATTTAAATGAATTTTCCGATCTATTAGGCTATCTTGATAGTTTTGAACAAAAAGTGTCATCTCGAATGATTTCAATATTGACATGCTACAACCTAATTTATCGTTAACTAAAAAACTAAACAACATCTTAGCTGATAATAATTTCAAGCAACTAATTAAATGTCCAACAAGAATAACCCCAACCTCCTCTACTACATGTATTGATCTGTGTATTACAAATGGTGACCGCGATTAAGTAAGCGGAGTTATCACAGATAAAATAGCTGATCATCAAATGAATTATTGTACATTCCCCACTGTATCTAAACCAAATTCTAATCATAGATATTGCCTATCTTGAAATTATAAATCATTTGACATTAACTCCCTTATCCTTACAATCAAATTAATGAATTGGAACATTTTGAATCTTTTCGGCGATGTGAACGAACGTATGATACGATGCTTGGCAAGCTGTCTTTTTACAATAATAGAAGAACTTGCACCCTTAAAAGGAATTCGCATTGAAAATAGAAAAACTATAAGTCTACCTCAATGAGCCTGCGAAACAACTTTTATAGAGAATTTATCAAGACCAATGACATTAAATTTTTAGATTTGTACAAGGAGGGCAGAAAAATCTTCACTACTAGTATTTTAGAAAATGCAAGCTTAATTATTACTCTAGTCAAATTATGGAAAATAAAGATAACCCTAAACTAATGTGAAAATTCCTTAAAACTAATATCCTTCCAAGGAAACATCAAAATAGTGGCATAGACAGCTTAGACTAAATAATAATAATGTTACAGATCAATCTAAAATAGCTAATGAATTGAATAGTTATTTTATTGAAATTGCAAATAAACTTGCATCCACCATACCTGTTGTATTTTGCAACCCGATAGAATTTAGTTAAATCATACTTAGTCTGAAAGCCTGTTAGTAATGTGCCCTCATTCAAATTTGAAAAAGTAACACCTGACGAAATTGAAAAAATAATACACCTTTTACCACTGAAAAGAGCGATTGGTATGGATAATATTGAAACAACATTATTAAAATAATCTCAGCAGCTATATTTCACCTGTCATATGTGACATTTTTAATCTTTCTCTTACAACAGACCAATTTCCAGACTCATTCAAATCATCTAATATTAAACCCATTCATAAATCAAATTCTAAACAAGACTAAAATAGCTACAGATCAATCTCCATTTTACCTGTTATATCCAAAATCTTGGTTTTCGTTCTAAAAGAAGGTTGTACATAAACAATTATCTAATCATCTAAATAACAAATAACCTACTCTCAACATATCAATCAGGACTTAGAAATGGTCACAGTACCGCTAGTAGGTATTTTAAACTTCACAGAATATTGCTTCAGAAAGGCCTTTGATACGATGAATCATTCAATTTTATTAGCTTGGCTAATCTAGCTTGGCTCCAATCGTACCTAACCGATAGAGAACAAGCTGTAATTATTTAATAATATAGTATCTGATATAGGCATTGTTAAGTGTGGGGTCCCCCAGGGCTCAATCTTAGGTCCCCTTTTATTTCTGATATCTATCAATGACTTATCTATTGCATTAAATCAATGTAGCATGAATGTATACGTAGACGACGCAATAATTTACTTCTTGCACAAATCTACTGTAACAATAAACGACACTCTTTCGTCTGAAATTAAAAATAATGCATGTGGCTTTTCGCAAACCAGCGCAGCTTTAACATCGATAAAATTAATTGCATTCTCATTGGGTTCAGTAAATCAATTAACAATAACAGTCTTAAAGTAAAAGTAAATATAACAGTAATATTAAACAAGTTAATACGTTGAACTATCTTGGCATGAAAATTGACAACTGCCTTAATTTCAATGATCATATTGAATAATTGAACTATAGTCATCAATAAAGTTAACAGGGGACTTGTGGGGTTTTAAAATGCATCAGTAAATTTTTACCTTTAGAAACTAGGAAAAACTTTATATAACGCCCTTATTTTTCAACATTTCGACTACTGCGCTGTTGTGTGGGGGAATTATAAGCAGAAACACCTTGATCGCCTCAAGATACTTCAAACCAGGGGTCTACGGACAGTGCTCCAATGTCACTTCAGGACCCCTGTCTCGCAGATGCTTTATCATCTTGGATGGCTATGCGTCAGAGACAGGGTGAAATACAATCTGCTTTCATCGGCACATAAAATTAAATTTCGGAAAGCTCCTCCTATCTATCCACATTCTTCTCTCTCCATTCACCACCAAAATCACGATCTTCAACCAATAACGCCATATACATCAAACAAAGCCATCGTAACTCTTTCCAGTCAGCTGGTGCTTGTTTACGGAACGATCTGCCATCCTCGATGAAAATGACCGCTGACTGTTCGACTTATAACAGAATGTGTAAAAATATGCTATTGTAAATAGACTAATTATTTAATTTTGGTATTTTTAAAAAAAATTATATTGTATTTTATATTTTTTTATAATGATCCCTTTGAAAAACGCCTGTCTAGGCTTAAAGGGGCAAAATTGACCGGCGACCGCTGCGAGATCAATTTGAATTTATGCTTAGCGTAATTCAACCGTCTCGCTTTGAAACTATTGTTATACGCAAGCCTAATTTGTAATAAATTCATGTCAACAATGAACATTGTGTTATAAACAATAAACATGCACGTGATCCTAAGTGCGTAGCGCCTGCCGGTCATTTTTGCTCCTTTAAAGGCCTTCAACTCAATAAATGATGATGATAATGATGATACGCATAATTTACATAATTTATTCAAATTATGATATGAAATGTTTAAAGATTTCAATGATGAAATAAGTAAAATTGTCAATTTTGACATTGTGTTCTTATTTTTGAATGAAGACTGTTCTCGACATTTTCAAGATTTAAAGGATTTTGACAGTAACACAGAAGATATTCGGACCAGATTCGGACCCCTAGAGTGGCCTCAATTGTATGCACTCTGATACGAGCACGCTGGGTGCGTAAGGAGACATGAAAAAAGCTTAAAATATCAGGAATCGCCAGTCAAGTGATTTCGGCCTCTTCAGTTCCCCATTAGCACTCAACATGCTTGGATCAGAGTACTCAAAACGGACAACCGTTTTCTATTTATTCTATAAAATAAATAAACTGCTTATAAAGGTTTATTAGTAAACCGTTTCTTTTGACGTTTGAAAAAGCACAAGTACATTTAGATAGTAATGATCACATGTAAATTCCCTGGGTACATATTGTAGAAACTATAGAGCGAGGGCTGATTTTCAATCGAGTCACAATTGAATGGTGATATTTCATGATTCCTATATGTAATTTTCGACCCATGATTATTTACAAAGAGACTAAAATGTTTCCCAAAATCAGAGAATGTTATTTTGATCCTCTTTCTAAGTTTAACCGTTATTACTACAATATTTTAACTACTATTTCACAATATTTTAACTATTAATTCACTATGTTTTAACCATTATTAATTGACAATATTTCAATTCGTATTTCACAATATATTATCTAATATTTCACAATCTTTTTTAACTGATATTTCACTATATTTCAACTATTAATACGCAGTATCTTAACTATTATTTTATATTAATTTAACTTTTATTTTGAAATATTGTAACCATTATTTCACAATATAGCAACACTTATTTCACAATGTTTTATCTATTAATTTCACATTATTTTAACTAATATTTTGCAATATTTTTGATTTTAAACTTGAATCAACGGCATATAACGGCGTGTTTTGTCTTTATATACTCATCCTGATTAATACTGAGTATATTATTGGAGAATTATCAAACAGTCAGAGATTTGTAATTGAGAATCGTGAAATGATTACAGCTACTAATTATTCCGTTCCTACTTTATCTGAAGTAGTTAAATGTGCTGTCAAATGCTTGAATTACTAATTACTAATTACAAACTAATTAAATTAATTACGTGACATTTTCGAGCAGTGTTCATGTGGTTTCAAATCAGATGGTAAAATAATTTCAAGATATTTTATTTTTTAAACTTGAGTAAGTTCATTGTCTGATAAAAAAATATATAGAAGCTATGGTATCTTCAAGTTGCCAACAGAGTTTTTACAATGTATATTACGACGAAAATATATAAACGCAAATCATATTTCCTTCAACATCCTCTTAAATGTTTTCTGAACTCTGCAAGACCCAATGAAGATTCATCGAAAAATGAAATGAAAATATTATAATAATGAGTTTTTGAATTCTTGTAAAGATGCTTAAAAATTTATTTACAAACAGACACTATTATTAATTTAGAGATGTTATTGATATCAGCAGGTAAAGCCAAAGTCATCTATTCACAAGAGGTTGGGACTCTTTTTCATGTGCCGCTCTCAATTCCATTTGGACGCATGCCTGTCACATGATTTTTATGGACGCCATTTTCGTTCCATCAAAATCAGGCTCGTGAAATTTGAACAAAGCTCGCGAAAATAAAATCATGAGTTCAAAAAACTATTTGGAAAAGCATAACCTCGTTTTCAATGGAACAAAAATGGTGATTTTCGATCCCCAAAAGTTGAGTGTTCCAACTCTTATAAATAGATGGCTCTGGGTAAAGTTGATTTTTAACTTGAATATTCAATGCTCGATAAGATGTTGATTACTGTTTAGTTGGATTTTTTACGTTAAGCTATAAAAGATAACATTATGAATTTTTGAACACTCTTGAAAACGCCAATTCGAATTGCACAATCTTAGTTCTCATTATTTTATCTTCGTATGTTATATCAACTAACAAAATGTTTAAATGTTTAAATTTCAAATTTTTTGCTTGAAACACTGTTCGATGGTTTTGAATTTTGAATTGAACCCCTTCTTCAAATTGCTAGCTAGACAGAATGCAAAAAACACTGTCGTTAATCCTATAGGGGATTGTGACACCCCTCAACAGAAATCCTCTCGACTCATATCGAGGCCAATTTTGAGACAAAAGGTCGCAATTTCGTGCAATTTAAAGAAGTGATAGTACTAGAGCTCCCAAATATTCAAATGTCACGCCTTTTTTCCGTACAAAGTAGCCACATTTCGTCAGGAAAAAATGACAAACCCCGGTCGGAAGCATGTAGCTGCGGCCGTGCTTACAATATATGAAGTAGATATTGTTTCATATAAAATTATTATATAGTAATCAAGGGAGTGGTTGTAAGCAACATTAAATGATGTGATGCAATATGCCCAGAAAAAGCTGTATAATAAAATTTTAATATATATTCTGTGGTTAGCATAAGGCCGAAAATAAATGTCGAACATCTTTATTTATTCGCCAATATTGATACTTTACCAAACAACATAGAAGAAAAATCGACAATTTGATGTATTTGTCATTTCAAAATCAGTAAAATCTTTACAATCTCTCGCATACAAAAAGATAACAATATACGACTCTGTCATCACCAAATGGATATAAAAAGTAACCAATTTTTTTCTTAGATAAAATCTTCCAAACATTTTCTTTTTCTAGATCTTCAATTGCTTGACTATATCCATGTTTCTCATCTTCAATGGTGTCTTGTCTTGCATTGAACGTTATGATTCCACCTGAAATAAATCATATTCAGCAATATTAATTACACTTCGTTCTTTATAATCACACACGAGAGGGTGCTCCCATAAATCGGCTATAAAGAGTTAAGCAGCCGCAGATAAAAATCATAAAAATACGAAAAAGTCAAAAGTGGACTTATCAATCCTCTTAAAATACTGCTGAAATTTAATGTGAACAACCATATCCAGTAAGATTGAGTTCTATATTTATTGTTCATGCTTTTTGCTTTATCTAAATCTATTATCATCTAAAAAATGATTTTAAAACAACAACATCTTGAAACAGTTCATGTCTATTTCTGAGGTGGCTTTCGAAATCAGTGAACTGGAACATTTTGAACAAAACAACAAAGAACTGCCCCTGGCACCGGGAAATAGCGGGACATTAGCGATATTCGTGGTAAGTGCATTCAAGGGACCGCAAAAAGGAGCACGTCTGATTTACGGAAAATAAGTGCATTTAAAGTGGCACATGCCCGTAAAGATGTCACATGGAAGTTAGATTGAGTATGTCTGAGCAATAATTATTGACAATTGGGAATCTAAGACTCTCTCGCGAACAACATGGAGGGCAACACTTGCTCTATATGGACTGGGGTTCGTGATATGTCTTGAAAAGTGAAAAAAATGAAGCACCCAAACATTCCAACAATCCCGTGCATGCTACGTAGCTACGCAAAATGTTCTACCCATTTTTGAAATAATTAGGTTTCATAGTTAGGTTAAAAGTCAAAGGAGGAGACCCACAAACACCCAGAAAATGGAAATTTTCTGACTCAAAAAGTATTTTCAGCCTCACCTGAAACATGGAACCAAAAAATGGCATTTCTCCGTATGTTATAAGCGTGACATGATATGTCAGTTTACCCCCCGCACATCCGGGTCACGAGCTCACCTTTTCTAACCAAGTTTGCCATTTCTTTAAAGGCAGGTGCTTTTATGTGTCCCAATGTAAAACATGCAGAACTAATTACAGCATCATATTGTTTCAATGATGAGACCACAGGTGATCCTAATCCAAGACCAGCATGAATAAATTCCTTATAAACACCTTTCTTTTCAGCTTTATTTAACATTTCCTTTGAAATATCCAATGCATCGACGCATGTATAACCAAGACCAGATAAATGACTACCGACTAATCCTGTGCCAGCACCGATATCTAAAATCCGACTACTCTGATTAATATCGTGATGAAACAAAGTGTTACAAAATTCGGCAACTGTGGAATAGATACCGATGTAGCAAGAAGGTGCTATATCCTACGACAAAAGTAAAATACAAAATAAATCAGAATCAACTAATTGTTTTTAAATTAAATATAGCCCTTGTACTTCATGTATTTCTGAATTGATTTCAGAATTTGGAAGTCCCAACTCTCATATAATGTTTAGACACACTCAAATTCTTATTTTTGTTTTGTTTCAAGTTATATATATTAATGATCTGCCGTTATTACCGATATATGAAGGAAGCGGGCCAAGTATTTAAGAATTCTTAAACTTTTTGTATCCCATAAATTTCTTGCAAAACTCAGCGATTTTTTATTCTTCCAAAAGAGGGCTTGATGCAATCAGCATCTCAGTTTTTTGTAAATTATGTTTTTAGTTTGCAAGTCCATTGTAAAGAAATAAAATATCATATGTATGTTCTGTACTGTAGACATAATTATATATTCTTATCATATCTAATTTTATCTACTTTTACTAAACTTATTCCAACAACTTGCTTGTAAATATAGGCTGAGTTTCAGCGAGATAATGTGATGTGACTCTCTTTTGTTTTGCCTGTCAATTTTGACAAAATAAATGAAATGAAAAATTTGATTAATTATTTGTATATAAAGAATGCTTAATAAATTCCGCATCCCCGGCCGTTTGACTGGTAGAGAAGGTTTGTACTCCCGTCCTGTCCAGAAGTGAGCCACTGGCAAAAATGACTGACCCCTCAAGGACATAATTTTCAGTATCAATAAATAATTTTTTCTTCATCAAACCCAAATCAAACCCCTTGGTCTTGAAGAAAACAATGAAGGTTTGTATTATTGTATCTGCATATATGCATGATATTTGAAATTTGTTATCTGTTGAATTTCAATGTATAGTGTATATACTGTCGTAGCGACCTGCTCCTGAATGGTGGAGGGAGTATTTCTAACTTGTGGAATATGCTCAACTGGGCATCTAGATACTTCTTTGACGTTCAAAATTGCACAATTATGCAATTACACATTTGCCTGATTTTTCCTCAAAATCTTCATTGTAGGCCGGGGAATGTGTTACCTCATCCCGTGATTTATGGCCGTGACGATATCAAAACTGCAAATACAATTCCACTGAACAAGTTTGCTTCCGCTGTACAAATACAAGAATAATGACACAAATATCAGAACTTTTCACTCAGTATTACAACTGCCACGCCGCAACAAAATCATCAACAGCAATCCTAATGTAAACAATCTATATATCGCCTGAGAACTGAATCTGTGAAACTGTGAAGACATGATGAACACCACACGTTGCCACAACAATTGAATTTCATATCATACATCATCACTAACATAGCACTAACATGGCAGTGACAAGGCTATTGCATAAATATAATCTTCAACAACGCGGCTCGAGCTCAAACGAGTCGAATAACGTGTGAGTCGAGTAACTTCGGTGCACGTGCATCATAACTGTTTAACAATTTTAAATAAAAAAATAATTAAATAGGGGGAATAAATGAAAGCAAGTAAAAATTAAAGAGAAATTAAGTAATATATATAACATCGGCCAATCCTCATGGCAAAGAAGCATAAGATGTAGCAAGAACAAACCTTTTCGTATGAATTTGCCCACTGTTTGTAGATGTGCTCCACTTCTTCAGCCGTAGATTCATTCTTTAATTCTCTAACAGGTGTAAAACCAATATCATTATCAGCACCCTTGCTCATAGTTAATATCTATCTTGTTGTTGTGAATTCAACGACCTTGCCAAGTAAATAGCAGCCGGCACAATCGGCACAGAGTAGATAAAATAATATGCAACCTGAGCGTTTAGTTAGACTCAGAGCTATGGCAATATTCCACGCCACTGAGCACAGACAATAGAGCACATTGTCTGACAGATACTCGACTCATTATTCCCCACTTTTGTATACAAAACATGTATGGTAATTCATATAAGGAGAGAGTGTTTTTGTGACCCAGATTTGTTCTAACAATAGACTTTTGGATGATAAATAAGTTTGATTCAACTCATGGCTGCATGCTTCATTGGACGGAAAGGTATGAATACACAATACAATACTGTTGCTATATTTTGTGAATGTGTTAATAGAAGTTTGCTCAAAATATCCTCATTTTGTGCATGAACTTCTCCAAGATTATATGACTCTAGCTAAACGACTCAAAATATCTGACTTTTTTCGGTCATATCGACTATGGTCAGATATTATGAGAACAGTACTGTAGATTTATTTGTTATTATGAATTCGAAGAAACAAGAATACAGCATAGTCACTAGAATACAGTAACGGCAGTATTAGCAAGAAAGTAGGCTGAAGTGATTTCTTTAGTTCTTCTCATAATACTATTTAATAATAATGATAATAATTCCAATATGATATGTTGATAGTGAGTTAGTTTGAAGCTGGTTACTCTATATTCTACAATTTTATGTATGTAATATAGTGATTAGTGGTAGCAATGAATCATGTAGAAGGCTCCTACATTGAAATTTGAAATCCAAACTTAACTCGGAAAGATAGAATTAAGATGCTTTAAATTTTGAACAAATTTCAATATATAGATAAATATAAAGGATCTAAATTCTGATAGATATAAATACATCTTCTACATTTTAAATATCGTATCTACTCCAACTTCAGTGCAAAATATATGATGTCTTATTCAAGATTTATCTTTAAAAATCGAATAATAACACATATGCTCAATTAAAAGGTAGATAATCGGTAAATCTAACGATGATTGGCTCTCGAGCATTTAGCAGAAGTTACCTGGTCGAAAATAAAACGATAATAAGTTGGATGATATGAGAGCATTGAATATTCTAGATAAACACAGGCGCAAATACAGGATTTTACATCCCCCTTTCTAGAAGATAAATTTGCTCTGACATTCTCATTTCTGTGAAATGACGGGTAAATGGGCAGTCCGTAAAACGTATATCCTCTGCCCTAATTTTTGAAAGGCAGTGGTAATAGAAAACAAGGTAGGAAAAGCCCTTTGTATAGCAGAGAGACAACGCCAAAAGAACACCAAAACAAGCTAAGTATATTAAAATACAAATTACAAAACATCGACGAATGCTACTTATCGAAACGTGTAAGAACACGCTGGCCACGGCATTAACAAACATACGAGAGCTCCAGACGCGCCGAGTATGTACGATGATGATCAATTTATTTCCAATGAGAATATCTCTCCCTATTGGATTGCACTATCTAGATGTGAGGTAGTTTGAAAATAGAGACACTGTACACCCCCCCTCCCCTGAGAAGGTGAGACCGTGCTCTTCTTGCCGTAGTATTTGTAAACTCTAAACT